>JAECUM010001510.1:0-121348 GCA_016617855.1 Megalonaias nervosa
TATATATATATATATATATATATATATATATGTATGTAGATATATAATATCACATGATTCATCCAATAATGTTTGGCCCCTATGCCAGGATGCTTAGAGTCAAATTTGATAAAGCTGATAAAATTTTGTTTAAGATAAAGTTGTGTAATTTATTTTTCTGTTCTTAGTAATGCCATTTGTTAAAAATAAATTTGAAAGGCTTTCATGTCAGCATTATTCTGGTCGAATTCTGTCAAACAATACAAAGTTATTACAGATTTCTATACATTTTGTAACAGCAGACATATCTGATGACTGATTGCATCATTTGCAAAAACATAAAAGGTCTTCATGCTGATTTCTCTCGCGTTTGGTCAAATTCTATTAAGTGGTTTCGGAGTTGTTTAGAGGTTTTTCTATTTTTTAGTAAAAGTGACCATTTTCGATGGCAGATTTAAATCATATGTATAAATCTGAACTGACTTCATGCCAGGATGCTTTCTGTCAAGTTTGGTCAAATTTTATTCTGTGGTTTTGAATAAAGGTTTTTCTACTTTCTGAAACAGCAGTCATATTTTATGTCAGATTATATGATTGAAAGGTCATCAAAGATGTTTTCTGTCAATTTTGGTCACAATCTATTCTGTGGTTTTGGAGAAAAAAAATTTATCTGATGGCATATCAGTATCATCTGAACAAATTCTGTTCAGCATTTTTCATGAAAAAGCCATTTAAAGTTTCTTTCAATGTTAGTAACAACAGCCATATTTCATGGCAGACTGGTACCACAAATTTGAAAGGTCTTCATGCCAGTATGCCTTCTGTTAAATTTTATCACATTCTATTCTTCGTTGTTAAAGAAGTCATTGAAAGGTTTTTCTGTGCTTGAGCTATATTTGATGGCAGATTGGCATTATTTGTACAAACTGAAAGGTCTTTATGCCACGATGATCTGTGCCAAGTTTGCTTAAGACTGGTCAGGAGGTTTTTTGAGACAAACTTGAAAGCAGCAATTATTGGTGGATAATGGACAGGTTCTTTTAAAATTCTGGTACCGCAGATAATCATTAGCTTGAAATGCTATCATGCCATGTTGCGTTCTGTAAAATATCATAAAATTCTGTTCAGCAGCTGTGGAGAAGAGTTTCTTTTTTTTTTACTATTTTTAGCAGTGGTGGACAAATTTGATGGCAGATCATCATTGTTGTTACGACTTGAAAGGCCTTTATGCCAAGCTGCTTTATGCCAAGTTTGACGGAAACTGGTCTGGCACTCTTTGCGATAAACTTTCAATGACAACTGTTGCTGTACACCAGACAATACACATTAGAAAACACACATCTGACAGAACTAGAACATTTGTTAAGCAGATTTCAAAATTTTGATCAGCAGACTGGCTTCTAAATCAGTAGGATTTCTTACCAACAAAGTTTATAATCTTTTCATTTTTCAAAAGTGGTAGTTTTCAACTATAAAATGGTTTGTGCAGTAGTCAGGATTTAAAGCAGGTTTTTTTTGTCAAACCACTGGAAAATTATATATATATATATATATATATATATATATATATATATATATATATATATATATATATATATATATATAAATATAAAGGAAGGGCCATAACATAAGCCCACATGGCCTTATTTACAGGTGCGGGGAAACAAACTGTAGTCAATGCTGAATGAGAAGTAGGTAAACTTTGATGGCATCAAGTATTGCTTTTCAAGAAGAGTGCATGGTCCAAATTTGTCTGTATGCGCAGTGGTGTCCAAAAATAAACTCAAATGCAAAAAAAGCTACAGCCATTATCACTTGAGTGTAAAAAGTTGGACATCATCACCTAAGTTTGGAGGTGGTCATCACTTTCTTCAAGATGATTTCATGTAAGGAGCTTAACAACAGCACTAAGATAGTTCTAATCTATTTTTAGAACAGATGGTGTTAAGAAGAAAAAATTAGGATATGTTTACAAAACTAACCCAAGCCATGATTTGATATTGCCATAGTTACAAGTGAAACGTTGCTGCAGACTTGCAGACAAATATGAATCTTTCTGACACACAGAAGTAAGTTTATGGGACGCTGCGGAAAATCTGCACCCTCACTCCCACAGCTGTTAGACTATGTCAGTCAGTCAGCTGGGGGAACCTACACATGCACTCTTACAGCAGTAAATTGACTGGAAAAAGATTATGAAATCCAACCAACTGTAGTTTATTTTTAAACAAATATATTATTTCCATAACATTTGTGATATAAAAGAAAGAAGGATTAAATAGAGAAGAGATTAGTGAAAATATGAAAACTACTGCAAGGACATCTCTATGACACCTGTCTACACAAGATACATTTTGAAATCCAATTAAAAAGCCTTACTTGTTGCCCTGTATGTAAACAACACCTATCTAATATGGACAGAGGACTTCTATTTTGTTCAAACTGAATCCATTTTAGCTTCATGTAAGGACATTTATCACAAAAAAAACCCATTCACTATAGAACTATTTCATCAGTATACATTGTCAAATATTTAAATTTTTTATCTTTACTAGAAAACATGTACGTGAAAGTTGAATAAGGACAAAAATTGCCACATCCTTGACTGTCTTTTATATACAAGTACCACTGAGTTCCAAAGAAAAAGAATTACGTCAAAGTGACTCCCCCCACCATCAATATAACTTTCTATTCAGGAGGAGTTACAATAAGATTTCCAAGATGGTTGCTATGGCAGCCATATTTGACTTCATATCGGCACCATTTCTGTGTAGGACCAACAAGACATCATAAGAAGCCTTAATGAGAACTCCATACAAGGTCCAAATGTACCAGACAACATTTTTATTTTCAGAATGATGGCAGCATGCTAATCCATTTCACAGAAGCTGCCATAAACTTCACATGCCTCAGGCAGTTCAGTGACTGTACTAGCTAATTTGCCTCCTACACTTGTAGCCATGCATACTGCAACTGAATGAAAAACATCTGTAAGTTCAATCACTAAAATACACACCGCAGTCAGTGTATGTTATGAGAAGGAAGATAACAGACTTGTGATGGAATGGACTAAGGTTTTCATATCTTAAAAAAAATTTCTAATTACAGATAAAATGCCTTTTTTTTTTTTTAAATGTCAAAACAATCACCATCATTATATCTTTAAAGTGACATACTGAAACTCACTGGTGCAAAATTTTTTTTTCAAAGTACTAACATATTAGAATATATCCTAATGTTTTTTTTTCTCTTTTAGTCATAGTGACTTTGACTTGTTATCTTTTGACCCCAAAATTGACTGGGTTTCTCCTTATCGCAAGTGCATGCCATATGCAAACACTGGCAAATTGTAGATGGACAAAAACAAGAAATGAAATTGGTAACAGACAGACAGTATAAAATTGCAACATAATAGATCAAAGCATTTCCGTAAAATGCATGACCTTGATATTTAGAGTGTGACCTTGACCCCAAAGTTAAAGGTACAAACAACCATATTGCAGAATGAAATATGTTAGCTTGATAATGATTTATCCAAATATAAAGATTATCCATAAAGGGTTTTAGGAAATATATGTGCATTCTCAATCTGAACCAAATCCTTGACAGAAATTTTCTGTTACTGTAACCTTGACCCAAAGGGCAAAGAGTGAGTGTGTCACAGAATAAATGGTCTTAGTTTCAAAATGATTCCTGCCAAGTATAATGAGAATCCATGAAGGGGTTTAGGTAATATATGCAAATGAAAAACTTAAATCAAAACCTTGATAAACTATTGGCATTGCCACAACCACTGGCATAAAAGTATTTAAATTCCTATCCTTTTCATTAAGGATGTCTGTTTTTGTAAAATCAGTGCATGGTTTGAAATAATATGATCATTTCATTATTACATCATAGACATGACATCCATCATTTGTTACTTCATAGTTTCATAATGCAATGAACTCTTCAACATAATGGAACATAGGTGACATAACTGAAACTTCTGTCTCTTATTGAATAATAAAAAAATTGTATATAGTGCTTATACAGTTTTTATACTTGCACCAGCAGTTCTGTGAAACAAAATTACACAGTCACTGAAAAGTATATGACACTTTTAAAACAATCAATAATGAGTTACTGCCTGCTATAAATCAGCTTCACAGACTTACAGTGTCGGAATTTCCATGTAAGCTCAATAACTGTGTCGAAGTGTAAACTTTCAATAACAAAAACTTTTCTATGATAGGAAGGATCTATAATCCTCAGCTTGTGCAAATTCGATGAATTTTTAAATCATCCATTATTTTATGGGCATTTGGTGATAGGGTACTGTTTCCTATACATGTTCTGTTAACTGTATATACTGTACTTACTTCAAAGACAAGACCAACTGCAAACTGTACAAAGATATGCCATAGCATAATGCACCAGCAGATCTAGGTCTATGCAGTTTATTAGGAGGACTCAGTAGAACAAACAACAAAGACTCTGCAGGTCAGGGTCTATGTTGTTTGTGGTTGGAGTCTTCTACATGAGTTTGTAAAACAATGACCCTTACCTGAAGATACATATTTTACTAATATAATGCTAGAAAATGCATACCAACTGAAACATTGTTTTGTGATTTTGGATTGCTTGGACTCTGAACTACCATATATACTCTCTTTTAAGTTGAATCAATGTCGAATCCAACTTCAAACAACACAGAACCTAAAATACTATTGACAAAGGGTCTATGTGGTTTGTTCTACTAATTACCAGTAGCAAACTGCATAGACTTGAATCAGCCAGTGAATTATACGAGGGCAGATCTAGAGCTGTGCAGCATGCAGTTGGACTTGGTTTATAAATGAGTGTGTGTGTGTTGTTGTTTTGTTGTTGTTGCTGTTGTGGGGCTTAACGCCATTTTTCAGCACACGATAGGCTATACATGGCGGCCAGTATTAAAGGTGGAGGAAGAAACTGGGAAATCCCCGGAAAGAACCACCGACCCACGAGAAGCTACTGGCAAGCTTTCTCACATATCCACTCTGTGTGTGTGTGTGTGTATATATATATATATATATATATATCCCTTTTGCAAAAAATTTAAATTCTCCAACATGACCAGAGATCATGCTTAAAAAAGCCACGATATCTTAAACTACAGATGATGAATGGAACATTGTTTTTTAAATGCATTTATATGCATGCTTGGAAAATGCATTACTAAATCTACTCTACTCTCCAATGAGTTTCAAAAGCAATAATGAATGACAGAGTCCTATTTCAACACCATCTGCAAACTATCTTAGCTTTTATTTTAAATGTCAGGAATATCCCAACAAAATATTAGTTCAACATGTTATCAATTAAAGGCTCACTGGAAGTAGTTATGAACGAGAGGGTTTTTTAAAGGAAAAATTTCATCTTTTATCCAGTTCAATGATTACAATGAAATTTTTTTTGTTGTTGACTGTATTTGCTGGTGCCTGCATTGTTTCCATTTGCTGGTTTGAAGTGGTTGAAACTTCCAATGTCTTTCATGTGAAGGTTTATATATAAAAATGATGTTGCATTGTTTCTTCATTTGCCAAAGACATCAAGAGAAGCAAACCCCATTGCTTCTCATCATTATGACAGACTATTTACTATTGTTGCATTTTAAGTTTTTGTTAGAAGTTTACTACTCAGTTTGTACTTATATAAGTCAGTCCTGGTATATAAGCTAATTACCCAAACATATCCTTTTATTCACATCATAAAGCATATTGTTAGAAGTAAATAAAGCGTGATTTACATATATAAACTTGGCTTTTGGCATGTGTTCGATAATGAATGATAATAAATAACAACTGTTCGAGTCTTACTGAAGGTCTAATGCAGAATGCGTGTGACATCTAACTGATGTCGTTGAGACTCCCTGATACAGCCTTAAAAATACTGACAAAAACTGGAAATCTCCTTGACACTAATCAAGACTTTACATGTATTGTGCCTATAAAATAAACAGCAAATCATCCTGAAGGATCTTCTGTAAGGAACACATTTATGACCTTGTGTGATCTAGAACATGACCATGACAGAACATCTAAAGCCTTGATAATGAGAGAAGTCAGTCTTCCCCTACAAGGCTGTGTTCCTCTTAGCTTATTTCTGACGATTCCTGGAAAATTCTAGTCAGTGTCTCTCTCAGTGGGATAAAATCAAAGATTCCACGATGTTATATCCTGCCAGTAGATGATGAATGCAACATAACACTTTAACTAGTATGATTATGTTGATGCCACCACTGCCATAATCTGGAAAAGTAATGGTGTCATAACTCTGTCTTGTTAACAGTGACAAGGCAATACATGTACAAAGATATCCTCAGTTTTGTGGAAGTAGGTTGTACCAAAACACATAGCTACATGTATATGTATGGGATTAAAAGAGACCAGTCTTCCCCCACATGGCCACGTTTTTCCTTCCCAGCTTCTGAGAAGCCTGGATATGTCCCACCACTGACCCACATCTTAATAATGCCATGGGAGCTGAGAATGGCATTCCAACTTTATTGTCAGTCTTCAGGAAAATAGATTTTCTCAGGGTGATCACTTCCTAAATTATTCTAAAACAAATTTACCTGTGAAATTGAATTTATTTTACATTTGTCTTTTTACTTAATCTCCTATGGTTTAGTGAAATGGAGCCAATTTATTCTACAGCTCTGCACATTATCTTGTCAGTTCATACACTCCCAACATGCTGTTGAAAAGGGCATCCAATCCACAGCTAGCTTGGGAGACTGATGCAAAACCGAACAAATACAAAGATATGGAGCAATTTCAGTATCTATGAATAGTCACAAATGAACAATTTTTGGAAATGTATATCTGATTAATAATAATTTGTACATTATTGATATCAATCTCCAAAAGACAAAATCTTAAAGCTATTACCAGGTCACCAAAATCTCTAAAATAATATAAAGCAAAAATTCACCATAACATGGTATAACATGAGCATTGCTAAATGCATGTCCTGTTTATGGAGACTGTTTGCAATAATGTTGTTGCTGTTGTTGTCAGCTGATTTTTAATGGCACTCTGAACAATTAATTGGCTATACCATGCCAAGGAAATGGAAGCCAAGTGCCTTTCCAAGGGATATACTGATGCAGGAATCAAACCTGTAACCATTTCATTATTAGTCAGATACCAACTAACTGCATGACTATGGCTCTCTGTTTGCAACAAGGCTTCTTGTTACGAACTAAAATCTAAACTACAAAATCTAGAGTGTTTTTTTGTGCTGCTGTTCTATGAATATGAATAATCAATAACAAACTCTCCTTCATTCAGTGTTTAATGTTATAAGAATAACATATACGACTATCACTCATGTCTTTCAAGAAATTATTTTTAACACTTTTCAAAATATTTTTCATTTATTTGTGGTTGAAGACTGATGTACAGATTTTCTTCGCTCGTTTCCTCTGATACCTCAATGGAGCACTATTGCTTTTGCACCTGTGAGAAATAAATATCTGTGCCAGGTATTCTGCAATGCTTCCCTTGTTCCAACTGAGGAAGTCACTGGCTTCTCCTAAACTAATAAAAAGTCTATTGGAATATAAACAGTATCACAGTTTTACACACTGTCTAGATCTCCCATTCCGGACTCACGGTACTAATTCAGTTCCCATAGTAAACCTATACAAACACCATGATATTAAAAATTCAATAACCTAAAATTTCTGAGTGCCCATCATCAAACCTATATTTATCAGTATAGATGAAACCTGGATGTCAGCTTCTGTGTAGAGGAAATGATATAAGCCACGGCATTTTCTGGACCTGCATGTGTTTGAAACAAGTGCTTTCAATTCCACAACAAAGAGTCAGGTGCTCATTTTAGTAATGAGTGTTGCAAACTCAAATCTGTTAAAGGACTGGAATTCCATCAATAAAACAATGTCTCTATTTTTTTCACTTGCAACTAGGATAAGCTCTCAAAAGATTCTTTTTCCTAAAACATAACTTACATTATTAACCAATCCTGGCCAGCCAAACCCATATATACTCTATTTTATGTTCATCCATTTCCAGGCTGGTTCCCATTTTTCCATACCATTAGTACCGTGTGTCCTATATCCACCCTTGATTTTCTTGACAGCCCTAGGAATAGTAGTTCAATACATAAGTAAGCTATGTGCATAGTTCTGCTTGTCAAAGATTACATTAGTGAATATTAAATTATATTGCAAGTTCATTTTCACCTAAAGAGCAATGGTGCATTTCAGGCAACATTTAAATATTTGAGCTTTATTTAAGAAAATCAGAAAAAATATTAAAATAAAGCTGTCTAATAAGAGTCATCTTTTTTAATATCACCATTTATCTCTCTTCAATTTAATACTGAAATATATTACCAGCCTTGTCATATTATGTAATTAAGAGGTTAAAGGTCAAGGTGACCATCTATATGTACATGTATTATTACAGAAAAAGAGATTTAAATTATAAAAATTACTTAAAATTCCTCCCAGAAGACATATAATTTAAAACTGAAGTAAGGTAGATGCAAGTCCATTAAAATGCAAAATATGAAGTTTCAAAACATTCAGTGAAAGAAATTAGTGGGATGCAAAGTCATGAGAGGTCATCCCCATTAAAGCATGGTGGAAGAGACCTAAGTGATCATATCTGATGCATTATGTTTCAAAACACAACTAGGAAATATCATACTGCTTACTATAATTACTCTAAAGATGGTAAATTGTATAAATTTTATATATGTATTGCTTAGATATGAACCAAAGTGCAAAACAGTCCACCTAACATAGTCAAATCTACACCCTATTCCCCCCCCCCCCCATTCTTGGCAACAGTTGATATATCTGAATATGTGTTTAATATCTCACTGAAAGTCACTCTTGGTTTTCAAAAGGTATTAATTTTGCTTGTTATCCACAAATAGAACCATATGATTGCAATTATAGTAATGTTAACTGCACCTGCATATGTGGAGTCACTGTATTGCTGTAGCTTTCTATAGGACTCATGGTACTAATTCAGTTCCCATAGTAAATCTATACAAACACAATGATATTAAAAATTCAATAACTTAAAATTTCTCACTGCCCATCATCAAACCTATATTTATCAGTATAGATGAAACCTTGATGTCAGCTTCTGTGTAAAGGAAAGGATATGAGCCACAGCATTTTCTGGACCTGCATGTGTTTTGAAACATGTGCTTTCAATTCTGGGGGCCCCGAGTGGCCGAGAGGTCTAAAGCGCTCTCCGTTATGGATCACTGCCATCTCACCTCTGTCTGCGTGGGTTTGAGTCTCGGATTCGGCCAATGTGGGTATGTGAGAAAGCTTGCCAGTAGCTTCTCGTGGGTCGGTGGTTCTTTCTGGGGTTACCCGGGTTCTTCCTCCACCATTAATACTGGCCGCCAGGTATAGCCTATCGTGTGCTGAAAAATGGCGTTAAACCCTGCAACAACAACAACAACAACAACAACAACAACTTTCAATTCTGCACCAAAGAGTCAGGTGCTCATTTTAGTAATGAGTGTTGCAAACTCAAGACTGTTAAAGGACTGGAATTCCATCAATAAAACAATGTCTCTATTTTTTTCACTTACAACTAGGATAAGCTCTCAAAAGATTCTTTTTCCTAAAACATAACTTACATTATTAACCAATCCTGGCCAGCCAAACCCATATATACTCTATTTTATGTTCACCCATTTCCAGGCTGGTTCCCATTTTTCCATACCATTAGTACCCCGTGTCCTTCACAGTCTGTTGCCAGCCATTAAAGGAAGAACAATACAGTCAATGCTGCAGTGGTGAAATGGAAAGGGTGGGGTGTGACTTTAACAATGCCTTGCTAGAAGCAACAAGGCAACCACAGGAAAGGAAATAATGCTTGAAGGACTCCAGTTAATTTTGAGCCAGCTATTCCATATCAGCTGACCTACCAGCTAAAATCACCCATTTGGAGCTATCGCTGCCCTGAAACAGGAGCAATGAAGCACCATGACGGTGATTCTGAGGTAAACACAGTACCGCCTGGAGTGAACAAAGAAGTGGGACTATCAGTGAGATAGTTGTTTCCAAAGATACAGTGGCTTCAGGATGAAGTCAGATGAACCCAGGGTGAGTTGGGTGCCAATATGTCACCCCTTGGCGCAAAAGGATTACTCACTGTTGGCCAGCTGCAATGAAACAGGGCAGACTGAGAGTTTTCAAACTGGCCCTTGAAAATATAATTTTTACAATAACCTGCACTAATTAAATTGTCAAATTTGTTTCTCGGCAATTGGCATAATCAAAATGTCCACCATAACTTGACTAAGATCATGAAAAAGTTTTAGCTACAGATTTGTACACTTTTCTGACAATTACGTACTACAGATTTGTTCACTTTTTCGACAATTACATACTCTTAGTAATGAAATTCTCAAATTGTAAAGTTGGAAAATTCAGCAAGCATATTTAACAGCAAATAGAGAAAGCCCCCAAACTGAAAACAGGGCATGGTTTAATTGATGTTTGGTTTAAGGATGCATCAAAGCACAAATTAAGTAGTGCACAAAAAGCACACACATTACTGATGTTTTACATGCCATTAGGCGACAGATAACGTAAATCCAATAGGCAAGCAGGCATACATTTTCTACAGTTTTGGTCTTGAATCCATGGATAAGCAGGTTCAACCAAAGCTGAGCTAAAAACCCTCAAGTTAACCGTTCTTTGCAGATGGTATGCAAAAACCCCATTTCTAAATGTCTGTATAGCAAAACAACATGAATATTTTTTAACTGGGAAGGGTGTACTGAAAAAAAAAAAAGATAATAAGCATATACATGTATGCTTTAAATTATGGATGAATGTATATCCTAAGTTTAACATGTGCTTATCGATTGTGAAATGAATAATTACACAACTAATTTAAAAGTTGTAATAGTCTTCTTCATCAACTAGATTTAACATCCTACTATAAGTTTGTGATAAAAGAAAGTGTGAAGGAAAATCACAGAACTGGTTAAGATATATAGGTAAATAGTCATGATCACTCATAACAAGATAAAACTTAAAACAAATTTTAGAAGATAAGATTTTACATTTTCACTTTGCCTTTCTTTCACAAAAATATATGCACTTCTTTTATACAAATAATGCAAGAAACAAAATTATAATATTCAGATTCTCTTGTGAAACAGAGAATTTTTTTCTGAATGAACTTCATTTTTCACATGTACATAGATGCCCCTGTGTGTGTTTGTGTGAGAGAGAGAGAGAGAGAGAGAGAGAGAGAGAGAGAGAGAGAGAGAGAGAGCACATCAGCACAATCCTGGCTATATAATGCAAATTAAGTTTACATACCCCCAAAAGGCATACAAAACAAAGTTAAAGCAAAACAGGGTAAAATCCTTCAAATACAAAGTCAATTTGTATATAAACCTAACTCTTTTAAAAAGTCCAAGACCTTGTCAGTGTGAACACCAGCATGGGATGCATCCAGGTTAAAAAAAAAAGTTACCTCCAGGATCCCACCTACCCCACAGCCAGCAGGGGGATCCAGAAAGTCTATGCCTCCACCCCCCACCCCCCCAAAGCCTGCAGGGGCACCCAGAAAATCTATGCTTACATGTGTAAATTTGATATGATCTCAGAACAGAGGTGAATCCCTGAGCAGGTGAGCTGAATCTATCTAACTGTATGGAGGATGCACATAATTAGTGTAATACATACAAGCTGTACATATGTATTTCTAGTAGATAAGTACCATATATAGTCACTTAAAGATCAAGTCCAACTGGAAACTGCACAGACCCAGATCTGCCATCATATATATATCTATATATATATATATATATATATATATATATATATATATATATATATATATATATATATATATATATATGCAGGCTTATGTCAATGCAGTTAGGAGTAAACAGCAGAACAAACAACATATGCTATGATCTACTGGTGTATTATGCAACAACAGATCAGGGTTCATGTTTGCAGCTGGACTCAATTTATAAGCTGTATGCACAGTACATGTAACCGCTTCCCTGTGGTCAATAGCTGATGAGTAAATCTATGCAGTCTTGTAATCTGGTCATTTTACAGAAGAATCTGATAAACATCTGTGAATGGACAGATACCTCAAATCCTCGGATCCATCATGATATATATCTTACTACAATATTAGCAAACATGGACAAAAAGTTAACATGCAAATAACATAATTTGTAAATCATAGAATCAGCTGTGATTTTCAAGGAAGTCAGAAGATCCAAGTCCATAAAATAATTTGCATTCCTTGTCAAAACTTGAGCAACTGTTGAGTCAATGAACAGGCACATCCCATCACGCACGTGTGTGTGTGTGTGTGTGTGTGTGTGTGTGTGTGTGTGTGTGTGTGTGTGTGTGTGTGTGTGTGTGTGTGTGTGTGTGTGTGTGTGTGTGTGTGTGTGTGTGTGTGTGTGTGTGTGTGTGTGTGTGTGTGTGTGTGAAATTGTGTGAGAATTTTTAACATAACTGTAAGGGTGCAAATTTCCGTCGATCTATGAAGAGCACATTAATTTGGGTAGGTGAACGATTAATTAGATTTACTGGGACCGGCGCGTGTTTAAATCACCATACTGCACAGATTTTGTAATGGCTGTGTCAGGAGAGAAATGATTCTTAATTAAACATTCATTTAACTGTCAGAGAGACTGGGAGGATAGGGTTAACTTTGGTCTTGTATCGGAATTGTCAGATTTGAGATTTTCCAGAATTAGTTATTTGGGAATTTAGAGGTCACGCAAACTACGAATTTGGCGCCTAGTTATTAAAGGCGGGAAAGATATTTAATCCGGATTGGTTACGCTAGATAAGGGGCATGATTCCCACATGAAATCCTTGGTTTTAATATCTCCCATCACAAAAGTTTAGTCAGTCTACACTTTTCTGCAAGAGGAAACAAAGGGAGGAGACTCCGAGGTCGAATTTAGAAGAAATTCACTCGTAAAATAATTATCCAAGGGATCGGATGTCTGGAAAGTCAACGGACACGATTTTGGCGGTAGAAACAAGCGAAGCTTGAAAACACAAGGTATTTTGCACCAGTCTCATGTAATTCATTGATATCAATATAACGATTTGTTTGATTTATTTGCTTATATTTGCATGAATTTATTTGTTTAAATTCGTAGATCAATTTTCTTGATATGAATACAACTGTGTGAGTTCATCTATATGAATCCGTACAATAATTTTTTATATAAGTTTGACGAATTGTTTGAATGTGTCGTCTTGATTGTTATAGGAAAATATGTATCAAAGAATTTCATGCCTTACCTTAGTTGATATGAGTTAAGAGAATCCGTGTGAATTCATCGACCTTAGATGATTTCACGTATGATAAAGACTCGAGTGCGTATTGACTGAAATTAACATTGTTAAACCATGAAGTGAGATTTCATATATGCTAGAGACTTGAATGTGTGTATTTGCTAGAAATAACGTAGTTAAGCCATGTAATGAATTCCATTCATTCATTTGTGTAATTGAGACGAGACTGGAACTGATGTCTCGGGGGATGTTAATGCGAATCAGAGTGAAATAGCCGTTGGGAAGTACATTAATCTTATGAAACTAGGTTTGTTTATGGTCTGCCATGTTCAGCTTGAACAGATAGCCTTTGGTATCTGTTTGAATTCCGATACAACTACATCTGACCTAACGAGAGGGGGAGTAATGATCTATTCCCAGTAGGATATCTGACAGAAGATTTAGGTTGCTTCTTTGTTTATTTTTGGAAGGTGAAATAGCTCTACCGGACGGACACATGTACCGACCTATCTAAGTATCTACGTATCATGTACTCACATATCCACCTACCCACACAAAGTTCAAGGGCCAAAAGAGGCGAGACAATAGAGAGTTTGGAGAAGGGAAAAGTGGTAAGGACCAAGATGAACAGTCCCTGAAAAGTTGGAGAACAGTCGCAGTGAATTTGGAATGAACTGGAAATAATCAGGTTATGAAGTTGTACCAGGGCAATGACTTTGATTGTTCACTCGATTCTATGATGAACTAATTTTATCTTTTAAAACAGATCGGCTATTTATATAAGTATATTTGTGTTCTGAAATTCAGTGAATGATTTGTTTCAAAAAGAAGTGTATCTTCCTAATGTAATGCATTGTCATGGTTATTTATGTAACTGATTAAAATTGTTATTTTCATGTATGGGGGCTCATGTCATTCTGTTTTATATACCTGCTCTGATCTCTATCTATCCCACTTATAAGTTTCACACTTTATATTGATATTTACTCGATCCGGGCAATAACACCGAAGGCGATCACCCTCTAGATAATGATAACCAAAATTCCACTACATCCACCCCCAACAAAGTGGGGGTAATATGTAGCAATAGCTTTAAACATTTTTCCACCATATCGGTACAATGCCTGCAGTGTGGCAGTTTATAGTGATGTCTAGCACTGGAGCATCATGCCATAGACATATAGCATGTCTCACCCAGTCACATTATTCTGACACCAGGCCAAGCCGATCAGTCCTAACACTAACCTCTTAATGCTGAGTGCCAAGAGAGTCAGCTGCTAGTACCATTTTTATAAGTCTTTTGTATGACTCGGCTGGCTTTCAAACCGGTGACCTTGCACATCTGAGGCAGACACTCTAATCGCTTAGGCCACAGGAGGGAGTATGTATGTATGTATGTATGTATGTATGTATTGTATGTATGTATGTATGTATGTATATATGTATGCATGCATGCATGCATGCATTCATGTATAGGGTTTAACAGCATACCAGTACAATCCTGGCTACAGAGTAATAAGTTAGTTTAGGATTCCCCAAAAGAGGCACACAAAACAAGGAGTTTAAAAAGGGGAAAAATCCTTAATATACAAAGTCAAAATTCTAAATATACATCTAATTCTTTTAAAAAGTCTAAGACATTGTCAGCATGAACATCATCATGGGATACATGCCTCCATTAGTCCCCTTTCACAACATGCAGCAGAGCACATCAGGCCTTGCATCAATCCTATTCTACATGTCTGAGGCCACAGTGAATAAAGAATGTGCTAGGCCCCACATCAATCTTACTTTAAATGCCTGAGACCACAGTGAATAAAGAATGTCCAATACTCTAATCATATCAGGCCCCACATCAACCCTATTCTACATGCCTGAGGCCACAGTGAATAAAGAATGTGCTAGGCCCCACATCAATCTTACTTTAAATGCCTGAGACCACAGTGAATAAAGAATGTCCAATACTCTAATCATATCAGGCCCCACATCAACCCTATTCTATATGCCTGAGTCCACAGTGAATAAAGAATGTCCAATACTCTATTCACTTTAGGCCTTGCATCAATCCTATTCTACAGGCCTGAGTCAACAGTGAATAAAGAATGTCCAATACGCTAATCTCATCAGGCCCCACATCAATCTTACTTTAAATGCCTGAGACCACAGTGAATAATGTCCAATACTCTAATCATATCAGGCCCCACATCAACCCTATTCTACATGCCTGAGGCCACAGTGAATAAAGAATGTGCTAGGCCCCACATCAATCTTACTTTAAATACCTGAGACCACAGTGAATAAAGAATGTCCAATACTCTAATCATATCAGGCCCCACATCAACCCTATTCTATATGCCTGAGTCCACAGTGAATAAAGAATGTCCAATACTCTATTCACTTTAGGCCTTGCATCAATCCTATTCTACAGGCCTGAGTCAACAGTGAATAAAGAATGTCCAATACGCTAATCTCATCAGGCCCCACATCAATCTTACTTTAAATGCCTGAGCTCCCACAGTGAATCAAGAAAGTCCAATACTCTAATCACATCTGGCCCCACATCAATCCTATTCTACATGCCTGAGATTACAGGGAACAAAAAATATCCAATACTCTAATCACATCAGGCCCCACATGAATCTTACTTTAAATGCCTGAGCTCACAGTGAATAAAGAATGTCTATCACATTATTTGTGTGCTCTTTTAAACTAGTAAATAAAATAAAAAGCATTGTTTGCTTAACTATCCTTTATAATAAGTCATGCCATTTTGGCAAAAATATAAAGTGTCCATCATGTACTGTAAACAATAATAATAGGCAACTTACAAATTTGGCATATTAGACATAAAATTTCAGTGAAAAACTGACAGACAAAAATAAAGATTTCTGGTTTTTACCCTAGCTACTGGAAAGTGATACATGAATACATGCTGAGCTACATTAAAGAAGGCTAAACGAAATGAGCTTCTTTTAAGTACTATAAGTACTTGATTATGAGCCCAACTGCAAATTGCACAGACCCAGATCTACCACTGCATAATGCGCTGGCAGATAAGGGTCTGTGCAGTTTGTTAGGAGTAGAAGACAAAATATCGACCCTGATTTGCAGGAACATTATGCTACAGTAGATCAGGGTCATTTGTTGTATGCAGTTTGAATTGGCTTATAAGTGAGTAAATACAGTATCAATCAACTACATATAAAATTAATTGCCAGCAAGACAGAAAGAAATCTAAAATTATAGACAAAACATTCATAAAAGCAATTGTGGTGCAGATTGAAAGTAAAGTTTAAAACAATTAAATATAACAAATTGCAAACAGAACTGCAGGTAGATAAAGCCCTTCAAAAAAAAAATTAAGTACTAAACAATACAAGTTAAAATGTAAAGAAGCCAAAATTCAGTAAATGGTACAGTATAACCTTGAATGAAAGACCACCCCCACTTCCAACAAATATTGGTCTCTCAAGGCAGGTGGTCTCTCATAACTGTTCATAACACTATATAACCAATAAATCTGTGCATGGAGAGCATAGTCTCTCAAAACAGGTGGTGTCATAGCAGTGGTCTCTCAAAACAGGTTTTACTATATTATGTAATAATCCTTAACATATTGGTAAAATGTGTTTATTTTAACTGTATTTCTTAAAAAGTCCAAGATTTTCTCTGTTGGTATGACAGCATCAAGTTCTTCATCAATTTCACATACAAAATCCACAAGTTAGTCAATTCACTCATTGATACTGCATTGTTAGTATTAAATGGCATTGATGACATAGTGACTAGCAATATATATCCCTTGACTGACATTAGAGTTTCATCACACATACATTTTTTTTCACATAATTTTTGCAGATATAAACTGTCAGGAAAACGTTTGTTAACTTGCTGTATTTGCTAAAAGTTTATGCATGCTAAAATTCTGTGCTTAACAGTATTAAACAAGAGGCCCAAGTGATCCTAAGATCTTTACCATAACTGACGTCTGCCTAACAGTCATATTCCACATCATATGGCAAAGAAATCTGATTCAGTAATATGGTTTCTGTTGAAATTTGTTCCAATCATTTGTACTGACTTAAAAGGTGGTCATGGCAAAATTTTTCTGTCAAGTGTGGTCAAATTCTATTTAGTAATGGAAACCATATTGGATGTCACAAAATAGGCATCATTAGTATAAATCTGAAAGGTCTTCAAACTGCATCATTATCTCAAGTATGATCAGATTCTGTTCAACTGTTTTGAAGAAGTCACTTAAATTTTTTTCTATTTTTAGTAATGGCAGACATCACTGAACGCAGATCTGCATTAGTTGTATAAACTTGGAGGCCCTCCATGAGAGGGAGGAATTTTTTTCAAAATTTAGTCAAAATTATGTTTAGCGGATTTTGAGAACAAGTCATTTAAAAGTTTTCTATCTTTAGTAACAGCAGCCATATCTGATGATGGAGCGTTTAGACATGTTTGAAGATCTTTATGCCAGGATGCTTCTTATCAAGTTTGGTCACATACCATTATGCAATTTTTGTGAAGAAGACAGAGAATTAATCAGTCCTCATCCATAATCTTTCATTCCATATTTAACAGCCATTACAGAGGATTTCTAAGCAACAGGTAACCAAACCCCAGAGGAACTTCATGCAAAACTAATGTCTGTTGGCAAGGGATTTGAAGCAGCAGTACTAAACAATATATATGATATTTTAAGTTGTCTGCAAAGCAATTTAACATGTATCATGATTCTATGGGATGATTCTATACACAGCTATTTTGTTTTCTCTTATTAATCTCTAACAAATTTTTAATGCTGCTGTTCCAGCCAGATAGCATTCATTTCAATGGATAAGCTGTGTCTACAATGCTCACCACAACAAAAGGAGTCCCTTGAAGGGAATCAGCCTCTAACAGCCAAAAAGAATTTCTTGAGAAATTCCAACGTACCACATTGGAATGATAAATATACTTTTCTATGTCCATGTTAACGTGTTTGTAAGATGTCTGTAACTGCAATACAAAGCTTTTTGTCCTGGCCTTTGATCTGTACTGCATCATCTATTCATGAACTAAATTATCTCCAAGTCAAGATATACCATTATGCGAAGTTTGGTATCACCTATAATTATTAGTTTTTGGAAAGTGGAAATAAAAATCATGTTACAGACTGGCACAATTCAAGGTATTCTCTGGATATATCAACAAACTGGGATTTGATAGAATCCATTCATACAAAGTATTATCATGCCCGCATGCCAGAACCACTAAAACCCCAATTCAAGACCTCTGACCTTAAACTGCATGTCACTGTACTATCAGCCAGTTTACTGAAATGCAACTACAAAGAATGGACAATATTTATTTGAATATTTATAAATCACAGTCGTCATCAACTTAATGAAGTATCGAAATGCAAGCAATGATGTCTGACTTGATCTCCAGGTGAAATAAGGCCTGGTTTTCAAACTCCTTCACAAAAGTGCATATATATTGGTGGTCAACTCCATACCATTTTTATTCAGCACCAATTACATGCTGCCAGAAGTATTTAGTTAAAATCCCATCAATTGTGCAACAGGAGAGTAATAAAAAGAAGAATTTTTTAGAAGGCCACTATCATGCCATGTAGGTCAGATGAGTATCAGTTTCATTCTGAACCAGTTATGGTATATATAAATATAAAATTATTTTGAAAACTCTGTGTCTAGATGACCATCCATTCAGTATAAGTAGCCTGTTATGACTGTAGCTTTTAAATTATTTAAGAGAAAGCAGCAAATCAACGAGATTAGTAAAATCAGCAAATTATTTATCTCCCTAAGTTAGAAAGTGAAAATTTAAGCAGCACTGTAATTTGACTTACACCCCAAATAATGTTCTATTACAAGTCCAAAAGTATAGAATGTTCCAAAATGAATTCCAATAGTCTTGAATGTCATGATGTACCACAATGACACAATTCAGAATATATATGAATGAATTCTCAATAATCCTGAAGAATTGTTTTAGTCCAAAATATTCCAATGAATATTTTAAATAAATAATTCCTCTCAAATTATATATCATCACAACTGTAAATGATTCCAATGACTGATCTTAAAACGGGAATGATCAAATGATTAACAATTCTCTATTTATACATATTTCACTTGACCTAATTTTGTCACAACAGAATGTTCTAGAAAACTAAATCTTTTCCATGGAAAATTACACTAACTCTGAACTCAAATTCTGGTAAACATCATGTTTACCACTTATGCTCATGACAAAAGTCAGGCAAGCAGAAACTCTATCCGCAACCCTCAATCGCAATCATGACAAAATTCAGGTATACAATATAAATTGAAAATACATAACACAGCCATATAAAGATTTACAGAAGGTCATCAAGGTGGCCTTTCTTGAGGTTGGATCAACATCATTTTAGCAAAGGAACAATTATATATTACAAGAAAGAAGTTTAAGGAGAGAGAAAAAAAAAGCCTAACTGATATGGCCATCCATTCAAGAGAAGTAACTGTAACAATGTATTTCACATTTTAGGAGGTTACATCAGAATTGTTTTCATTTAGGACTTTTACATATAGTGATTTAGTAAAAAAACTCATGTTGACCATCCATTCAATAGGGTTGTTTAACAGTGGCCCTTGTGTGACACCACGAGTCACTACTGCATATCTAAAAATAGAATGTAGCCCCCATTTCGGACAAATACATAATAATATGGTGGGACAGAACCATTATTTCAATTATAAAATACCCTACTTAGAGAAAATGAATAAAGCAAATTAACTTTTAATCTACATAATAAAGTAATAATTAATCTGATTGATCGCTTGTAAATACATTTCTTGCTGCCCAACAACTTATATATAAGGATGTTCTGTTCTACTTGTATGCATCTTAAACACAATTTATCAGCTTATTCTTGTGATTTAATGCACTTAATACTTATGTACACAAACTGTTATTTTAAGATCCATTTTAGATTCATTATATATTTTTCTGATTTTATTGTTTCATTTTTCTTTGAATGAATTTAAAATCTGACTTATTTTTATACACTTGTAATAATAATATATACTAGTAAACATTAACAATTCTTTTCTTCTAAATTCAACTATGTTAATGGAAAATACAATAGCTGTGTGGAAATGCTCTGTACGAAATGTCCCAGTTACGAGATGACTTGTGCACCAGCTAGACTCCCATACACACACACACACACACACACACACTACCCGAATTTCAGTCAACATATTATTGTTTAATAATTTTGTTTTAAAATGCATGGTAAAAAAAGGATATGTGAACTTATAGTCTTTTTTTTATCAGTCCAGGTCCTAACATTTTTGTATCATTTCTTTAACATAACTGCAATGAAATGAAGAAGCAGCTTGTGCTCTTACGCTGGGAAAACATTGTTTACTGTCAGTTAAAATCACAAGATATTTTGAGGGGTGTGGGATATGTAAGATCGAATAAGAAAGGGTTTTTAGTATTAAAATGTACTTTATTCTTGTAATTCACTTCCAAAGATTTAGAATTAAAACATACAAAGATCAAATTATAAAAACAACAACAATAATAATCCCACTTTTGATAAGACCATCCATTCAGTAGAAGTAGCTGTAACATCATTTTCAAGATGGCTGTCATGGCTGCCATATTGGAGGTAAGAAGGGCACCATTTTCACTTAATACTACTACTACTACTACTACTACTAATAATAATAATAATAATAGAACTTAGTACAGCACCTAATCATTAGAAGTCCTAAGCTCTGTACAATATTAAATAACATGTAAAAACATACAATGACAAAATTACAAAACAGACATGAAATTACAAAACAAAAACATGCTGACAATAATTAAGGAAGTAAACATTACTAAGTCTTTAAGTTTGTTCCTGTAGTTGAAATAGGTGAATTTTAAGAGTACTCTTGAATGAGATCACAATGTCCTTGTGTCTAAAATCAATGGGCAATTCATTCCTCATAGCTGGACCCTGGTACCTAAAGAACACGTTCCATAGGCCTTCATTTTAACAGTGGGAACAATGAGAGTATAAGTGCTGGAAGAAAAAAAGAGTTTCTAGATGGTGTGTACACATGGGTGAGGTCTGACAGGCATACTGGACTGGATGATCAGACATAATAAGAAGCTGAACAATCAGAAATAATAATAATAAAACTGTTGTGATTTATGACCAAACAGACATCAAAAGAAGTCCTTTAGTGAAAATCCCACGTTGGTATGACTTTTCCATACAAGAGGTGTAGTGACAAGATATTAAAAATGGTTTTGGAGGGGCTCCATTTTCATTGAAGAGCAACTAGATCTTGGCATGGACTGTGTGTGTCTGAGTTTCCTGGCAATCATTTCAGTATTAAGGATGAATTAGAGATAACAAAACTGTACTAATGAAGGAATGATACAAGGATGGACTACAGATGACAGAGGACATGTAATCCCATAAGCTCTTCTGGTCTATGACCAAACAATCTAAAAAGCTAAAACTGACTGGTATACTGATCTACCTTCCATAACCAATTAGAAAACCATTCTGACTCAGCATCTGGTCCTATTTAAGACTACTGCCACTAAAATGTGGTAAAACTGAGGCCAACAATTTGGCAGCCATATGGAGACAATAAGGCTTCCTATGAAACCTCAAGAAATTCCTCAAAATGAGTTTACCATATATGCCCATGTAATGTGCCCTATCATGGTCTTTGCCTTAATCAGTCAGATAAAAACAGGGCAAACTGAATTATCTGTGTCTGGCATCCCTGCAGATCAGGATCTCTGTTGTTGATCCCATTGATTGTAATCTATGTAGACTCAGTCCTGTTTAACATGGGAAGGAGAGTCTGAGGGGTTTCCCCTACCCCAAAAATATAATTCAAGTTGTAATTTTGAAGGGTGGTATCAAATTATGTTTACATTATTGCAATAATCCAAACACTGAATACATGTGAATGAATGTGAAAAGAATAAATCACCAGATTTACAAAACTGCTTTTTTACCCTAGAAAAAAAAAATCGAAAATAAAATATGTACTTTATTCTCTTTCTGACCCTAATATTGATATTTATATGAGCACCATTAGAATAAAATTAAATCTGTCTTACTGGCCTCCCTTGGTTTAAAATCAACATTTAGTTAGTTTATATCAGAAACTACAGAAAACAAACTCTATAAGGCAACCTCTTTATCACTGAACATCTGTGTAAAGTTTCAATCAAGTTTTGGCACCTGAACTATGTTGATAACAAATCTACTATATGATATTACATCTTCTACAAGCACTTACCATACCAGTCTGTATATAACCTACACTCACATGTTATTGGTTCTGGTTTGGTGTTTACTTACACAGTAACACTCTAAAGGTTACATTATAGGCAAATAGAGTTACCTGCCTTGCCCAAAGTAGAAAATGTGGGATGATCTGATGGTGGGAACTGAACCAATTCCCAACTCTGTTGCATTAAGAAGTAAGTAACCATAGCTACCTGTGAAAACCTTAGATTCAAATCAGTTACCACATAATGTGCTCTCTGATCAGGGTTGACCACTCTGTTTGTTTACCAATGGTTTCAAGTACACAACTTGCAGACCTGGCTTGACAATCATAAATCTCTTGAACGTGACTTTGAGCTTCAAACCAATCACAAATGATGTTACTTTTGGATGCTTGTTTCTTATTCGCTGCTGGTGGAAACTCAATCTCAGACTCAATCTCAAGTTTTATGATCTGGAGGTCAGGATCAATGCAGCTGATTAATGTGCATGCAAGTTACCAAATATGCTCACATATAAATCTAACTTCAAACTGCAGAGATCCAGATCTGCCATTGCATAAAGAGCTGGGAGATCTGGGTCTATGCAAATTGTAAGGATTAATCAGTACAACAAACAACACAGACGTTGATCGGCTGGCACATAATGTAATTGAAGATCAGGGTCTCTGTGCTTGCAGTTTGACACATTTTAAGCTAGTATAGTATATAAAGGGTGTGTGTGTGATTTGAATTTTTAACGTAGCTTTAACAATTTTTCAGTCATATCACTACAATGTCTGCAGTGTGGCAGTTTATAGTGATGTCCAGCACTGAGGCATCATGCCACAGACATATAGCATGATGTCTCACCCAGTCACATTATCCTGACACCAGACCAACTAGTTCTAACAGTAACCTCTTAATGCTGAGCACCTAGCATCCCATTCTTATGTCTTTGATATGACTCAGCCAGGGTTCAAACCCGCAACCTCCCGCATCTGAGGTGGACGCTCTAACCACTAGGCCACCAGAGTGGTGGTGTTTAAGGGCAAAAAGACAACATTCTATTATTACTCAATATTAGCATCATAATGGGGTACAAATCTTGACTTTGCTATCCAAAAAATAAGGAACTATTATGTCCTTTTTAAAACCACCAAACTCTGAATAACTTCTGCAGATCAAAGGCATTTTGCAAGTACTTGCATAAAAGTTTCACAACTTTAGCAAGAAAACTGTTTTCACAAGCATTTTATTCCATGTTTATAACACTGTAGGCTTACAATAGTGTGGGTTGCCTATTTTAAATCCCACATTTAAGTCACAGATATGCTACATTTACTCATTATTCCAACAAATTTTATGACACAATATTAGGATTAATAGTGTATGCTGTAAAATAAGAGTCTGCACATTAAAGAATTTTTCCAGACTTCTCAAATTCAAGGATTTTTCAAGGAAGTATGAACCATGTATCAATAAGGAGTTTAAAGTGCTTTAAAAACCAAGAAAGCAACCAACTGCTCATTCTATTTGTGATTTCAAGTGAAACAGTCTGGACCCTGATCTGCAGGTGCTCTATATAATAGCAAATCTTAAACAATACTCTTTGCATTTGCATGTGGCCTATACTTGGCAATAAAAGCCAGTTATGCAGAGAAGTAAAGACTCCAAGCAATAAAATAATCATCTTTACTCAGTGTATACTACTTGGTTACCAATAATAAATGGCAAGTCGTCAAATCATTTCTGTGCTTGTGAGTCAGAATTTAAGCTTCTGAGTTGATCACAGATTTAATTAGCTGTTTTTTGTGGGTTTTTTTTAGATAAGATTCAGTTATTCCTACACTAGCTTTGAAATGAGCAGCACCATTACAAAATTTGCAGGCACATATGGTTCTACCCTGTCCAACAGACAAATTAAATAAAAATGTACAGCAGGATGCTTTGTAATGGGAAATCTAACTAAGAAATATACATTTTATTTTTGAAGTTAGTGATAGTTTTATAGGCTTAATTTTGATATGCACTAATCAAGTAAAATTTAACTCAGTGCAACTCATAACATTTAGATATTCAAACCACTGGCAATCATCCACAAGGAGCATATTACTAGTGGTTGATAAAAAAAAGCATATGTAGAAAGAAGAAGAAAGCAGAATTGGACAAAGGTCAATTTTTATCACTTAATCAGACAAAAAACAACTGTAAACAAACTTCATGATTCATATCTTTTATTTATATTTTATACACACATGCTTTATTTTTGTAAAAATATAATGGAAGGCCAGTATGCACATCTTTTCCTAATACATTTACTTCATGTACCGTATATACTCATTTTTATGTCAAGTCCAAGTGCAAACAACATAGACTCTGATAGACCATCACACAATGTAATATATTGTTTGTTCTGCTGATTGTTCCTAACAAAAAACATACACCTGGATCTGATGGCACATTATGCAATGGTAGACTTGGATTTTTGTGCAGTTTGCATTTCGACTTGACTTGTAGGTGTATATATACAGTATATGCTTATCCAGATTTAACAACTTGTTTAGCAGACCTATGCCAATGCCTAGAGTTTGACATCATATTTTAGAATTTATCCAACCCAGTTTTTACATCTGAAGTTAAATGCTTAAGTTTAAGAGAACAGAGCTAAAATCACATAGATAACTAATGATGCTCAACTCCAATTTAAGGCTGTTG
Source organism: Megalonaias nervosa (assembly GCA_016617855.1). Taxonomy (NCBI): domain Eukaryota; kingdom Metazoa; phylum Mollusca; class Bivalvia; order Unionida; family Unionidae; genus Megalonaias; species Megalonaias nervosa. The sequence continues at coordinate 25,298 of JAECUM010001510.1, forward strand.
AGTTCAGGTTTATTTGGTGTTGAAAGACCTGTTGAATGTCATGCATTTTTCTGCTTTAAGCCAGCCTCATGCAACACGTGCTGACAGAGACAGATTAAACAGATTCTTGACAGATTAAAGTTATACCGTATTAAAATAGGTTAATTTTAAGCTGACATCCATATTAAAGATGAACCTGCACTGACAGATTCGGAGCTACACTGTATTAAAATATATTCATTTTAAGCTGACAGATCCAGGTTAAAGAGGTACTTGCAATGACAGATTTGAGCTACACTTTATTAAAATGGATTAATTTTAAGCTGACAGATCCAGGTTAAAGAGGTACCTGCAATGGCAGATTCAGAGCTACTCTGTATTAAAATGGATTAATTTTTAGCTGACAGATTTATGTTAAAGATGTATCTGTATTGACAAGTTCGAAATTACAGTGTATTAAAATACATTCATTTGAAGCTAACAGATCCAGGTTAAAGAGGTACCTGCACTGATAGATTCAGAGGTACACTGTATGAAAATGGATTAATTTTAAGCTTACAGATCCATGTTAAAGATGTACCTGCACTGACAAATTCAGAGCTACACTGTAACAGATTCATTTTAAGCTGACAAAACCAGGTTAAAGAGGTAATGGCAATGACAGATTTGGAACAATACTATTATAATGGATTCATTTTATGCTGACAGATCCAGGTTAAAATGGTATTTGCACTGACAGACCAGAGTTCTTACTTTTGATACTTTCTAAGCAAAAAGGTTAAAATCAGTTATAACACTTGCTGGGCTTTTGAGCTGATTAACTTGGAATGCAAAAAACTGAGGAAACAAAGTAAAGAGAATCCCCACATTTCATTGACCTAAATTTATTATGGTTCACAATTCAGCCTATCAAAAGTTTCAAACTCTGAACATTATTTTTCACTTCCTGCTCAAAATGTTTCATGAATACCAAGTCTGGTTTGATGCTCTATGGAGTATATAGTAGAACTTATAGGACAGTATATAAGGCACTGGATACAGAATTTAAAGTAGGGTTTTAGAAGGTAGCAAACATGTTAAACTAACCCTGTATGTTCCACAGCCAGCACATTATACTGCCCTAAAAATCATTATTCTGGACAAAACATATTTTTCTACAGAGTCTATATCAGCAAGTAAGCAAACTAAGGGTAGCTTACTGTGTGTCAGTGCCTCAGTAACCTCTTGTTCCTAATAACACAGTTATCATTTCAAACAATGAAGAACAATTTTTTTTATAAGGGCACTTTAAGGATTAATTGGTGCAGTCTGTATCTTTGCTGTGCACTTTAATATATTTGACAACAAAAGATTTCCATCAGCTATGAAAACAGCTTACTGCACATGATACTCCTGACTTTTTTCCATGAATCAGAAGTTAATTTTTGCAACATAAACTGCAAAACAAACTAGTATGAAAATACTGATTGGTATGGATGAATGTAACCGATATAAACTTAAGGGTCACTTCCATCTGGGTAAATATGGTTAACCAAATAAAGGTTTCCAGAAACAGCTCACTAATGATTCAGGATCACAGAAGCTAATCTGCAATATCACATGACATGGTCACATGGTAATAGATTACCCATACTGCCTTTGAGGCATCTGCTTCAATCACCTTATAAGCTGATGGGCCAGTCCCAAATGAAGACACCCCTCACATCCAAATATGTAACTTCCTTCATTCTCTACGCCTTGGTAATATGATCAAAGAGGAACTAACTCTGTTGAGTTTCAGAAGCCCCAAGTAAAAGGAAAATCCCCCTTGGCACCCCACCCCCCATAACTTGGAGATAATCTATCTGTCTAAAGGATGATGCATAAGCCAGAAATATTCAGGAAAATCTCCCATCTTAAGATAAATGGTTTGATAAACCCCATGACAACCAACATGAACCGTAAGTATATATGACACTGTAGATCACAGTGGTTTAAAACAGTATTTGGGACTATTGTGTAAAAAAACAATTTCCAATTAGTTTCAAGAACAAACATGATTTCAAGTTATGAAAAGTTGACACATGTAATTATCTTTTAAAATCAAAGAAATTTTAAGACCAGCCCCCCAATTTAATTCTAACAGGTTCATAAAACCATAAATCATTGTAACAGCTCAATGGTTAAGTACGGCTTTAAAGCACAGCATGTACTGTAACTCAGGTACATAAATGAAAAAAAAAGTTAAAATGTATTTTAACAAAAATAGTTTGTAAACAATAGGTCTCATAAGTTCTCCTCCCCTGATTGAAAATGTATCATACATTATATAAGGACTCAAAAATAAATATCACAGGTGAAATTGAGTAAAAAGATTCCAAAGTTCTGAAGCATGAGAGAGGCAGCGTATATATAAGGATCAAAATGACTGGAATTCCTGAATCTCATCCCCAGCTGTTCCAGAATCAGACAGCAATGCAATCTAGGGAATGAGATTCTCTCTCTTCTGGAGTGAAGATGCCTGCCTTGCATATGTACAATGCATGAGCTATCCTTACATGTACGTAGACAGCCTGCCTGACTGCCAGCCTCTCTGTTATGAAGACACTTCTATAAATTGCTAAACTCATCCCCCTTCCTTGGCCCATGGGGTGAAAACATACCATGCCAAATATCTACCTGAGAAATGCAAGACGCAGGGAGAGTATGGGTATTCACTTGTTCTCCAAGTGATTCCCCTATACATAGATACATCATGGTTACTACTACGAGATTCCATAGTAACCTCTCAGCTCAGGTAGATCATAGAGAGCAATCAGTTTCACAACTACGCTTTTGTTTTCATATGTGTGTATGTATCTTAGATGAGGCCTCTCTGGCTTGTAATGGATTCTTAAGTTACTTTACAATAGTTATCTAGTAGCCAAAACACCATCACAACTTTGTTGTGGCTCGGATTGCGCATACCTTGGATTCTACCTTCAGCAACAGTAAGTCTTTGCACGGATTGTGAAGTGTGGACCTTTGGAAAACTTTTATCAATGCTTCTCATGGTTTAAATTTCTGTTTTGTTTTTTATCTTCTATTCCAAAGCATCTCTTATTTCCCCTGCATGTTCACTGATTCTTTCTAAGCAATGCCTTCAGCTTGGTGTTATGTGTGTGTGTGTGTGGAGCTGGATTATGCTACTCAGTATCTATCATCTTGTTAACTTTGATGGCAGTTTAAAATTAAATGAGATTTACCTCATTTTGGTTGCATGAGGCTTAACTCTAGATGTATGGCCTGCTACTAACAAGATGGATCAAGTTTCAAATCTGTGTTAGTGCATGTCAAATTTGCAGTGACCCAGCCTTGCATCTGGCTTTTCTGGCAAACCTTTTATCTTAAATGTTGAGAAGATAAATTATTGCATTCAAAAAGAGAAATGAAAAAGGTATTTTTGAACTTCGAAGAAAATGTGTGAAGTTAGAGTACTGAATTTAATAATTAACCATGATGTAAATTTACAATCATTTTGTCCTGATAAATAATACTACACCACATTTTTACCCAAGCCATTTCATACATTATAAAGATGGTAACATTACTTTTCTGTGGTTAAGAAAACAACACGAGTTTTTAAGGATAAGGAATGGATATAAATATTTCTTTATCTTCTCTGGTTTGGGGGTGGCATTATTGAGATCAGTCAGGAAGCAATGAAATGTAGTCTTAAATTGTTCTGCTCCATATCTACTGCAAGTTTTCAAAATCACTGAAACCTATTTAAAAGAAATCTCTTCCTAATACTAAGACATATAAAACTTCATGAAATGTGTAAGCTTTTTCCCCCCACTAAAAATGAAACCTTCACAACTGCCAGTAATTAGTAAATTATCCTAATAATCAGCCAACTTCAGTAAACAGATGATAAACATTATGTAGATCTCAATCTTGGTGAGGGATACTATTATTTAAGGGTATTACTGATTAGGTATGTATCATTATCAAAACAGTATGTGCTGAATTTTATTTTCCAGTGCAATGCAGTACAAGACTCAGAATACAATAGTAGTCTTTTGGGGTGGCGATACTGACACAGCAAGAAGTTTGGTTTGGGTTTTGTGGGGTTTAACACCATTTTTCAACACATGATAGGCTGTATAGTATATTAGGTGGAGGAAGGACATGGGGAAGAACTACCGATCCACAAGAAGTTACTGGCAAGCTTTCTTACATACCCACGTTGGTCGAACCAAGACTTGAACTCGCACAAAGGTGAGATGTGTGCGTGATAAGTAAAGGTGAGCACCTTAGATTACTTGGCCACCCTAGGCCCCCATTTGAGATCGTATGTAAAGATACTGTATTTGGCAACTGAAACATTTCTGGACAAATTGTTTCACAGACAATTCTAATTAAGTTTAATCTCTCATTCTAGGACGAAAATTCATTTCTCTTATAAAAATCTGATGTTGATAAATTCCTCCATTAGATTAAATTTACAGCAGATAAAGACATGATAAATCTTCTTAAGAAGTCACATGCTTGAAACATGTTAGCAAATATTGGTTTGAATTGTACTGAAAATGAACCTGTTTTTTTTATTATGAAAGAAATGGTACATTGTATATTTGTGCATTTAGAAGTGATTCCTCTCAAGCAAAAGATGTTTTAGAATATTGTTCCTATCACTACCTCTTTCATGTCTAAATCAGATGTAATGTGAATTTTTTTAAAGGTTCAAACAAGTAATCAAGGTGTGGCTGGAATAGGGGTTGTGGATTAGGTGGGTGGGGAACCAGAATTAGCCTTGGAATCTAATATATAGTTATATAGCTATAATCAACAAAAACGAGGCTTGGTTAGATTTTGGATAGCACTGCAAGTTTGCAATCCCAGGTTTAACACAGATTTCCATCATATGCATGGGCAAGTAGTGGTCATTCCAAGGTAAGGCTGATTATTTCCTGCACAATTTCCAGTTTTCTCCATCTACCGACCTGACAATATCTAAGCTGACAAAAATGTATTCTCCAAGATCTTACAACTTTGTCTGAAAAGGTATCAATTCTGATTGTTTCTTACAAGTTTTTGTATGGCTGATATGACATGAATCAAGTTTAAATTGCAACTGTCTATACAAGGCAATATCCACAAAAAGTATATATTTTATGGTTTGATGGAGAATTTATTAAACTCTCTGTAATATAAACATGCTGGCATTCAACCTACTGGTAATGTCATGAACAAATAAGGCTTCTGCCAAATAAACTGACAAATTTACCGTTTTAATTTTCAAGCAAGTCTCTTCTCATAAAAAACTTCAATATTATTTCTAGTTTCTTGTATCAACAAAGGTGTTGAATTATAACTTGCCTACCTAATTATAAAAATTTTCATGATCAAGTAGGCAAAACTACAGCACAGGCTGGTATGCTTCAACAATACTAAATTTGTTTAATTGTTTCTTAATGCTAGTTTAAATCTGGTCCAAATATATTTATTCTAATGCATTTCTGAAAATGTCTCACTTTCATTTTCCTTTTTTAGTCACATGAACACAAGAGTCCTTCTCTTCTACGCATGTTAGAAACAACCTTTTCTTTACCATGCTTTGAGATACCTGAAAATATAGAACAACGCAGAAGATGTGTACAGTACTATCTGCCAATTGACCTTCACTTGATAGACTGGTTGCTTTGCTATCGCTGGTTGAAATCGGGCCAAATAGTTATGTTATGAAGGATTTGGTCCCCTTCAACCAGCTGTAGTTAGCATTCCTACCAACAGAGGGAACCAGCTGTTCATAGTTTATCTATTCTTCTGCATACTTTCCTCTATTTTAACCCTTTTTTGCATGGTCTGTTGTTTTGTACACGCATGTCACTTTTTATGCCTGCAAGGTCTGTTTTGTCAGTCAAGTTCATGGAATATTTTTGCAGCAAGAATCAGGACTTCTCTATAAGACAAAATCCTAATTGAAAACGTTTGCTCATTTGCTTGTATGCAAAAATATGTACAAGTTATTTTGAACAAATGTGTTATTATCTCAACAGCACTTGTTATCTGATGTCAATATGCACCTTGTGGTTCAAGAATATTTCTCTTAAATATAAGCCAGAAGTATGAGTAAATATTTCTAAATACCATGTGTGTGTGTGTGTGTGTGAACAAAGCCAACAAATTTATTTATGTAATATTTAAACTGAGGTTTGAATCAAATTAAAATTGCTAAGATGTATTAATGTAAAGAACTAAAGGTAAATGTATATGCCTACAAAGAAAAAAAAAAATGCTATGGTATTATTCTTAGTACTTTTAAAAATTTTAAAGAGTGTGTACAAATCATTAAGCAAATGTTGCAATTATATGAAATTCCATATGACCTAGTGTCCTACTTATTTCTGTAGTCCTTGTTAACTCGGAATACAATATCCAGAAAGACTGGAGAAAATGTATTTTAATATTAATAATCAAACACCTAATATTCTTTAACTCAAACCACAAAATTTTCAGTTAAATAAGCTTCAAATATAAATTCTGACCCATTGCCATATATCACAACATCAAGAGGGCATGCTTCAAGTTATTATTTTGCTCCCAATTGTCTCCACATGGAACTCCATGTCCAATAAGATACCATGTTGAGTGCTTTCTGGAGAATGGATAGTTCAGCTGTTATTTCCAATCCTTGAAATGATAAGTACATGTTTTATCAGGACTGCAGGCAATTAAAGGCAGTGCAGGGATAGCCAAAAACATCCCATTGTATCAAGTTTCACCTTCAATGCTTGAAGGATTCACCAACTACAGTAACCTGTGTATCTGCTGGAGAGAAAAGGGGGGGGGAGGCAATACTCATCTACATATGGTACTCACCAAACATGTATACAACTATTTCAACATTCTTAATACAGCATTGAGTACACTGCCTGCTGTTTTAAATACATTTGTGTATATAACTGATGTGAACTTATTTACTTTTTTTTCCAATTAAACTATTATTCACTACAACTTACCAAATTAGCCCATATAACAAAATACTTTATTAAGAATCATACACTGATATAGAATTGTTGCAAGAGCAGGTTTGTTCCTTGAAAACGAATAATTCCTATTAAATTTATTAGATCAAATTCATTTTAATTACTAAAATTAATTATTCCCATCATCACATTATGTAAATATAACATTCTGACAGTCACTGCAAATGAAACTAAGCTGTGATCAGTAAGGTTAACAATGTGAAATACAGATAGCTTATTGATTGTTGTCTAATGGAACATCAGCACCGAAGTCTATTTAGTGCCAAAACAATGTACCAAGACAAACAATGGCATCCAAACCTGACTGGTCTGGGCAGGTTTTGAACCTGCAACCCACCAACTGTGAGATTAGCATGCTAACCACTCAGCCACAGTGGCTCTAGACACAATGTACACTATAACTTGTTCATCTAATTATGAATCTGAAACCAGCCAAAAATCATTCTAAAATTTACAACTTTACAACAACAACAATAATAATAATAATAATATTAATAATATTAATAATTCAGCTACATCATTTTTCCCACTGTCATGAGTCCCAGCTACTTTTAACAAAGCAAGATTGTGCCAAATACCATACAACTGACTTGCCATATATACTTTTATGTAAGACAAGTCCAACTGCAAACTGCACAGACCCAGATCTGCGGGCACATAATGCACTGGCAGTACTGGGTCTGTGTAGTTTGGTAACAGTAATCAGTAGAACAAACAACACAGAGCCTAATGTGCAGGCACATTACGCTTTGGCAGATCAGGATCTTTCTTGCTTGCAGTTTGACTCAAAAACATGTACATACGGTGCTAACTCAATTCTTCCAATTCATCAGTTTTATATCTTAAAAATTGAGACTTTTCTTGTTAAAATTTGCATACATATTTCAGCAGCTGCATTGAGTATTTAATGCAAATTTCAATGAATTTGTGCATGAAATTTGGTGAAAACTATCTAGGTGTCTGTTCTTGTCCGTAAGCGATCAGACACAAAAATCAGTTCAAATATACAATAATTCACATGTGGCCAAAGATATTTATCTCAGCCATTTTGAAAATGAACATTACCATTGTCCAATTCACAAAAAAACCTACCATTTAATAAAAATATGCCTAATGTAACTGTCATGTTTCAAGATAAAACAGAAAGTGAATAATGTTACATCTTATGGGTATCGAGAGAAAAAGCAATATCTACTTTTCAAACAAAAGATGAAAATAAAATATACTTAATCACGGGCACTGACAATGAATAATTTTCCTCTAAACTGTCATTATTTTGGGGAAAATGAACTAAAACAAGTTCAATTGGATTATACATACATACATACATACATACATGCATACATATATATATATATATATATATATACACACACGCACACACACACATCAACAAAATACTAAAAGATGTGCACCATTCCTCTGAATGGTATTACCATTTTTAGACCCACCTTAGACCGCTCCAGTGGCCGAGTGGTTAGAGCACCTGTCTAGGATGCGGGAGGTCATGGGTTCGATCCCCAGCCAAGTCATACCAAAGACTTATAAAAATGGTACTAACAGCTGCCTCGCTTGGCGCTCAGCATTAAGAGGTTAGTGTTCAGACTGGTCAGCCTAGTGTCAGGAGAATGTGACTGGGTGGGACATCATGCTACATGTCTGCGGCATGATGCCCCAGTGCTAGACATCACTATAAACTGCCACACTGCAGACATCATAGCGATATGACTGAAAAATTGTTAAAGCTATGTCAAAAATCCAAATGACACTCACAGACCCACCTTAATTTACCTCTCAAGTTTGAAACTGCCTATCTAGACTATAAATGTAGGTAGCTACTGAAGGCACTATTTCAGCCAGACCCTGCTATGCCAGCACAGCAGGTGTTAAATCAGGGTCTTTAGTGTAGCCAGGAAATTACAGGTTGTGTTGAACATGCTCTACCAATGATATTTTTTTCCCTTATTGGAGGGAGATGTGTAGATTTGTTCACCCATGAAAACCCATGTTGCAGAAGGCTTTGCCCTCATAGAAAATTTGGCTTGGGTAAGCAAATCTTCATATTTCCCTCTAACATAAACAATATATGTATACTGTCAACCTTGCTCTGCCAGCACTTAATGATGGCAGATTAGGGTCTGTGCTATTTGTAGTTGGGAGTGATTACACACAATTCCAATCATCATTATTGTACAGTATCCGAAAGCATTTGCCTGGATGGCTCTATTTTGCAACTAAATCCATGTAATGTTTCTGGGTGTTTCTGACAGTATGTAAGACAAAAGCAAACAACAACAAAAAATTTTTTTAAAAAATGGTTTCTCCTAATTAACTGAAATATGACATCAGGTTCACAGGATACTGCTTGATGCACAAATTAATAGAAAAATGACACAGGTGCACAGATTACCAGAAAAATGACACAGGTGCACAGATTACCAGAAAAATGACACAGGTGCACAGTCTCTAATTAGTCTCTAAAAACTGCATTCAAGCCACAAAGGGTAAGGTACTATCCATGATCTACTGTCACATTTGTTTATGGGGTACAAATTTTACTAGACTTCATACTGGTTACAACATTATCTCAGTTTAAAACAATCTTTTTTAAAATATTACATAATCATAAAGCTTCATTCTTTGTAGTATACATCTTCACTTTTGCCTAGTCTCTGTACAAATTTCATTAATTATTTTACAACTAAAACCAGAAATCTTTCGTTAGAATTTTAATGTTTCATTTTCATAGACTTAAGAAATCCAAAATAATTTGTAAGCAACTAATCTTTTCCTTACATATAATGTTACAAAAAATTCCACAGAATAATATTTCTCTATTTGTCTTTTTCAGGTCCTAGAGATTTTACCATGGAGTCCATAACTCTGTCAGATGATGATGATCATGGATACCATGATGGAATATACTATATCTTCAATTTTCCATTTAACAAAGGATTTGGATATATACATAAATAAATTTCCATGGATTACATTTATTAGGCATTATTTTGTTTGTTCTACATGTTAAGGATATAGTGTAACATGACTATTAGTGGACTGACTATGAGGCGTAAGTCTTGATTCATTACATCAAATATTTTTTTAGGTGCATATGCAATAACAGAACCCAATTAATCAAGTAATTTTTTTAAATATACAAATATTAGATTATTTATTGAAATAGATGACTTATCTGTCATCAGACCTAAAAAATTAAATCATTTGAATTTCAAAATGCTTTGTGAAGAAAATAACATTTAAATTAACTAAAGCCAAAGACCAACCATTTTTTGAATTACCAGCTCTGTGAGTTCTTTTTTGTTGATGAGCTATCAATTTTTGTGGATTCTACAAAACATAGATATGAAGACCAAATGAACAATGATTGATGTGTGAAAATGACAGGACCCTTCCCAATCCACAAATTAAAGTAGTAATGAACACATCAATTTTCAGAAAACCAAGAAGACTTATAAGCATTAAATAAATTTACAGAATTAACTTGTAAGACACTGAGAATTATTATTTTCATGGGATTCATAATTGTTACAAAGACATACAAACAATTCTCTGTCTGTTATCATGATAAAATCGTCCCCATCCATGAAATTTTATATATTCATGAAAATCATTTTTTTGCAGAAATCACAAAAATTGATATGCATACAAGAAATGAATTCACAGAATATAGGAGAATGTACCAAAAGCCAAAGTTCACTGCCAAATCATAATGCAACTGCAATATGTAAAGGCATAATTTAAAGGACACCAAACTCTTATTTTCATATGTGCCTTGAATAAAAATACCAAATGAATGGAAATATGTATCAAAATTGTATTTATATTCACTGAACAGTTTACAAGATGTGGCCAATTAATTTCACCATTCACATGAAGAGTTGGATTGCAAATGTTGCCTTGATAGATGCAGTTGTGACCACTCCAGTGGTCTAGTGGTTAGAGTGTCTGCCTTGGATGCAGGAAGTTGTGGGTTTGAACCCCAGCCAAGTCATACCAAAGACTTATAAAAATGGTACTAACAGCTGCCTCGCTTGGCACTCAGCATTAAGAAGTTAGTGTTAGGACTGGTTAGATTCAACCAATGTGGGTATGTGAGAAAGCTTGTCTGTGGCTTCTTGTGGGTCACTGGTTCTTTCTGGGGACCCTACAACAACAACAACACAACAACAACCAGAAATCAGAAAGAATACAATCGAATACAATTACAATTACAATGGCATTATGAATAGGTTAATTAAATTTTCAAAGTAAAAATAAATGTAATTAGGAGATACGAAGGGAGAGAAGGAGATGCAAAGAGAGCATGTTTATTCATATACCTAACTGTTGCTAAAAGAGTGCTGCTACAAAACATGTAATTTGCCACACAGAAAACCAGAAGAATGTAGATGCATTTACCAATTTCCAATCCCACTTATGTAACTGTATATACTTGCTAAAATGTCAAGTCTAACTGCAAACTGTTCAGACATATATCTGCAGTTACATAATGCAGTTTCTTAGAGAACAAACAACACATCCCCTGACCTGCCATCACATTATGTGATTGCAGATCAGGATCTATGTTATTTGTAGTTGGAGTAGTAAGCAAGTTTAGGTGGTAACTGACCATCACATTTGCAATGATCAGTGAAAATTATTTACAAAGGTTACATGCCTGTAAATAAAACAAGCTAGAACCTGGCCATTCAATGTTATTTTCCTGCCAATGAAAATCCTCATGACAGGCCAGCTAACAATCTGTCAGTGGATATATACTTTACTGCTTTTAATATGTTCTGGGCCCTACATTTTCTCAATTTATTAAGTAAAAATCCTTTTTGTGACATATTGTGACTGAAATTAAAATTACTACCATTTCACTTTGTTCTGATTGGTCCCCATGTCAGTCACAAATGTGTATCTTTTTATGACTTTTCTACTTTTTTTAAAAGTATAATTATTTTAAAGTGAAAATGCATCTTCAACTTAATTTGATGAATGTAAATTGAGCAGCTGTGTAGAAAAAGCCAGTATTATGTTTGATTAGGATTTGGTGACCTTATAGAGACAGATGCCAACTCTTAAAAATTTCTTGTCAATTCAGGCAATCAGGTAATGAAATACCTTTGCTCAAAGGTAATTGTCACCCGTCTAAAGAAATTGTAGGCACAATTTTCTTTTATATGCAGCTTCAAACCAAATTTAAATGGCTTTGTAAAAGTTGATGTTATTTCTAATAATAGTTCACTCCTTGACATTTTGGACTGAATTTTATTTTAAGCAGCTACTGCTATGATGTCTGCAGTCACATTATCCTGACACCAGGCTGTCCAGTCCTAACACTAACCTTAATGCTGACTGCCAAGCGAGGCAGCTGCTATCACACATTTTAAAAGTCTCAGGTATGACTCAGTTGGGGTTCAAACCTGCAACCTCCTGCATCTGAGGTGGACACTCTAACCACTTAGGCCACAGAAGCGGTCTCCTTGACTTTAAAAAAAATACAGACTGGTGGGATGAAAATTCTCTTTGTCTCATGTCAAGTTTCCATTGTCCTGGGACATTCATCAACTGTTTAATGCCCAGCCCCATCTTACAGGGACCAAAGCAATGGCCAGTCTGCAGTGGAAGCTGCATTACACTAAGGTCAATTTAGGGATGTTTCACTGTACTTAGAAATGCATGTGGCATTTGTGCGTGTGTACACAGGGTTTAATGGCAGATCAGTACAACCCTGGCTAAATAAAAATCTGGCAAGATAGGCAAAATTATAACAATAATAAACCCCACAATGTCAAATTTTTATATAAACATAAATACTTATATCATTTACATACCAGGTATTAACACACACCAGATATTAGCTAAAGGTAGTATTGTGAAATAACTTTTATTCCTGGTATACCAATCTTTGTTGATTTCATTATCGCCACAAACTATAAATTCCAACGCAAAATTATGCTTCTGTAGAACCCCTTTCACAATTCATTAACTTTAAGTACTGACAAAATGTCATTTCTTGCAAAACCATGAAAACTGATACTCATGCAAAATAATGAATTCAGAGTATTTATATCAACATGACAGAGTGCAAGTACAAAATGAAAATAAACATGATCCTTCACTATGTGGTATATGGATAGTAACTTTTGAAAACTGAACTCAACAATGATAGAAATCAGATTTTCTTTTCAGATTTCAATCTATGTAGTTCTTCTAAACTATGTTGCTCAGGAATAAAGAATGGCATGTACATGAGATATGGAGAGAGAGAGAGAGAGAGAGAGAGAGAGAGAGAGAGAGAGAGAGAGAGAGAGACACACATCTATCAACATGCATATTGCTACATATCAACATGCATGTTGCCATCTATCAACATGCATATTGGTATCTATCAACATGCATATTGCCTTCTATCCACATGCGTATTGCTATCTGTCAACAAGCATATTGCTATCTATCAACATGCATATTGCCTTCTATCAACATGCATATTGCTATCAACATGCATATTGCTATCAACATGCATATTGCTACATATCAACAAGCATATTGCTATCTATCAAGATGCATACTGCTATCTATCAACATGCATATTGCTATCTATCAACAAGCATATTGCTATCTATCAACATGCATATTGCCATCTATCAATATGCATATTGCCATCTATCAACATGCATATTGCTATCTATCAAAATGCATATTGCTATCAACATGCATATTGCTATCTATCAACATGCATATTGCTATCTATCAACATGGCTCTGAATCTGAATCATCTAATAAAATCAAACATTTACTATCCAGACTCCAAGGGTGAAATGGACAATGGAGAAATATTTGTCCAGATAAATAATTCTCCAGATAAATAATTGTTCAGATAAATGATAATAATCTGAAAAAGAACTGTCTGTCACAAGGACATTTTACTGGTCACAATGAGTGGAAAATCTGGATTCTCTGAAACTGCCCATAAAGGACACTCAAAGGAATATAAATTCCTGTCCTTTTTGGAGATATGTCCTTTAAGTAGAGCTTACATGATACTGAAAATAAGAAAAAGGACCCTAAAATGTTGTCATTTATGAACAGGCATTATTTGTATGAAGGTGTCTGCTTAGGCAGGTTACACTGTAATTGGTTAGATTAATGTTGTTTAACTGATTTCTTTTACTGCTGTTTGACAACACTGTGATCGAATCATGATCTGAATATTCATCTAATTAGGATTTTATGCTGCTGTGATTAGTCCTACTATATACAGTGTGGCACTTTCTATCTACTTTGCCAAATATTAGCCGTGTTTTCAAATATACTGAGGGTAACGATTTGACCCTAATCAGGTTTAATGTTTACTAGTTGTCAGCAATAATACAAACAATATTGCACTTGCAATAATCAGTTTTCAGTATATTTTCAATACTTTAAAATTAGTCTGCTTTCTTGTCTAAAGAAACTACAGGTAAAACCTGTTATAATGCAATGCTCAAATTTTTCGAAAAACTTCCCCGTAGAAAATGTGCACTGAAATTTCAATATCATCAGTTTTAACTAACTTCTTGATCTTATAATCTGCTAGGGATATGAATAATTGTATTTAGGATGTTAAAAAGAGAGGTCACCTTAAATTAAAAAATGGGAGCCATGCTGCCATCATGTTATAAGCGGAATCACGTTATAACGAATCAAGTTATAATGAGTTTTACCTGTACTACCACTACTGTTCAATCACAAACATCTTGCTCTTTAGGCCATTTCTAAAAATAGCCTGACTGGAGCAGAAGTCCCCACCCTAATTAACACAATCCTAGGACACCAGCCACCTTAATGTCACTGTTGTATATTGATCAAAGTGATATGTTTTATTTATGTAAGTGCATTTCTTGTAACATCTGTCGACCTAATTTCTTGGTAGTGACAACTATTTCAATAGGCAATGAAAATCTAGAAATGGCATAATAACTTGCATCAGTGTCTGTCCATATATTCTCAAACAGGTGGATCTCAAAATGGTGTTAAGTTAATGCTATCTGTGAATAAATGCAACTACTATGCAAAATTTATTGTGCATTTCATACTTAATGCATAAATTTATCCCAACAGATACATATAAGAAATAACGGTCTATGATTATTTCCCCTAAATGAACTTACATGGCACACACCTGAACTCGGCTCATGTTTCCCCATGCAAAGTAATAGAAACAAGATGGATTCAATGTGCTTACGGTCTGCTGTTTGAATAAATGCTTTAACAAATTGATTTTGATTGTATCTCTTCAAACTCACTTTGAAAGCAAAGAAAGGCAAATAGAACACAGAAATAATTCAAATTTCAAAATCTATGCTTATTAGTTGTTAACAAAACTGTTACAACACGAGTAGTGAGTTCCAGATACATGTGCTTTATAGCACTAATTTTCAGTAGTGCAGAAATTGTAGTGATTTAGCAGTCTCAAAGTGAGATTGGAAAAAAAAAATCCCATCAGAATTTTTGTATAATCATAAAGAGAATCCAAAATATCGTTCTCAATATATGCAATAAGAATAATAAATGTTTTGAGTTACTTCATGTCTTTATCTCTTAAAAAAGAAGAAAATATTTAAGCAATTAACTTTGATAAGAATTTGATACTGAAATTATTCTGTACTTCATACACTCTTACACAGATGTCAAACTATATAAAGGGAGGTAACCACTGTAAATCTAACCATTTCCTCTCAAGATCAGAAACTGTGTTGTCCATTTAGAGTTGATTCAAGGGCAAAACGCCATCAGAGCTTAATATAGGATCTATATATTAAAAATAAAAACCCACAAACTATTCTTAGTAACCAAAGAGTAGATAGCATGCCAAAGGTTTAACCCACACAGCAAAAATAACCCCCCAGAACAAGAGTCCTAAGTATGCTTAAGATCACTCACCTGACTGACATATGCCTAACAGCCAAAAGCAAGAGCATTTGGCCAAGAAATCTCGGTCAGTAGGATGCTTTCTGAAGAGATTTCTTTTCCAATACAATGCATATGTTATGAAAACATATGTTTCAAGGTTTCTCTATTGTTTGATTTTCAATTCCTATTTGATGGCACATCACCATTTGTCCAATACTGAAAAGTCTTTATGATAGGAGGCTTCCTGTCAAATTCAAATTCTGCTGAGTGGTTTAAATGTTTTTTGGGTTTTTTTAAATAATGATGACCATATCTGATTGCATCATTTACGCAAATTTGAAAGCCTTTAATGCCAAGGTGCTGTCAAATTTAGCTCGAGTTCTGTTTGAATGGTTTTTCAGAAGTCATTTAAATGGTTTTTTCAGTAATAATGGTCATAACCAATGGATAATCAAGAACATTTGTAAAACACACAAAATCTATTCATGCAAGGATACTTCTGTTAAATCTGGTCAAAGCCTGATCAGTGCTCTCTGTGAAGTTGTTTAAAGGTTTTTTCTATTTTTAGTACTAATGGCTGTATTTGCGGTTCAGCTTTCTGTCACATCTGGACAAATTCTGCTGAGTGGTTTTCATCAAAATCTGTTTAGTGTTCTAATTTAAGTAATGACGATCGTATAGTTGATGGTTAATCTTTATCATCTATTAAAAACTTGTGCCTATATTCCAAGATGCTTTTTTACAAAGTTAGTCCAAATCTGCTGAGCAATTTTGAGTACGAAGTTGTATAATGGTTTCTCTGTTTTCAGTAATGGTGGCCATATTTGATGGCATAGCATCAGCTGTAAAAATCCGGAAGTCCTTCATGCCAGGATGTTTTCCATTAAATTTGGTATTGATCAGTTCTTGAAAAGAAGTCATTTAAAATTTTTCCTATTTTCAGTAATGACTGCCAGATCTGATAGCAAATAGGCATAATCTGTACAAAACTGAAAGAAGTCTGTGCTAGTATCCCGTCTTTCAAGTTTGGCCAAAACTGGTTTGCTGGTTTTTGAGATAAAGTTTGAAAAAAGCAATTGTTTACATATGAACATTGCACAATGCATAATGCACAATGGACAACATACAACAGATGCAGGGTCATACCCTAAGCTCACTTGGCCTTATGGACAGGTAAGTAAAAAAAAACAAAATAAATTTAAAAATAATTGGTTCCATAGTTAAGTATCTCACCTATGATGCACTCTATATTAAATAATACATATATGACCATAATAGTATTTTAAGCCATCATCTCTGGCAAAAAGAAACCTGTCTTCTTCTCTATTTGCAAACACAGGTTAGATAAACAGGGATTAACTTAAGAAACCTTCATGCAACACCTACCTTGGATTTCCCCGCAGTGCAGCATGATGAAGTGCACTGAAGCCATTGTTGTTTGTAACAGAGATGTCTGCATGGTGCTCTAAAAGCAGTGCAATCATATCATCTCGCTTCTTGCTGATGGCATCATGTACTGCAGTATCGCCTTCAGAGTCCTGGTGTGAATTATGTAATTTTAAAATCATAGAAAAACTATTTAAATTCAAACTTTTAAAGACAAAAATATAAATGATGACCACATACAGACTATTTTATATCAACTGTACAGAGTGTTCTGCAACCATTTGATGGTTCTGATGCTACATTTTGCAAGCTTGATGGGACACAGCCTATTGAGGATCATGGAGGAACAAGATGCTTAAGTGGACCTAATATAGCTTAACTGGCTGACATAATATATGACATTTCACCAAACAGGTTTAATTAGTATTGTAATAACACAACCTATATAAACTACCTCACAAACTCTTTGTTGAATTGATTTATTTTGATATACCCTGATAAAATTTCTTCATAGTGATAAAGGCATAATCAACATGCATAGCACATAATCGAACTCATCCAAGATCTTGGTAATATAAACTTACTTAACAAGTTTTCTAGAAAATGGATGAGAAATATAGTCTCCGGCACTAGAGACGTAACAAGCTCAGCCAATCAGCTGCAAGATCTAGTAAGGTAACAAGCTCAGCCAATCAGCTGCAAGATCTAGTGAGGTGACAAGCTCAGCCAATCAGATGCAAGATCTAGTGAGGTAACAAGCTCAGCCAATCAGCTACAAGATATCTCATTAATATGTACAGATCTCACTTATTACAGAACCTGTGATAAATATATATGAGTGGATCTTGCTCTTTATCTAACACTTCTAAGTTCCTGATGATATTAGCATATATTCCAAGTTTAATAAAAACTGGATCAGTAATATGGCCTGCAGAGCTGTAACAAGATTAGCCGATCAGAAGCAATATCACCTATTAATATGCATGAATCTCACTCATTATCGAACTCGACTGACATTTTGATTACATCAACACATATCCCAAGGCTGATTGAAATCATGTCAGGAATATGAACTCCAGAGTGCTAAAAAGCAATTATTGATGGATGGACATCTATGTGGATGAAGCATGATGGATGCATTGCCTTACCGTAATTAATGTGGCCTTATGGCATGATGAACTAACTAATTACTGCCCATGGAAAAGAAAACTTTGGAACTTGGGAGCATTGTGACTAATGAGGAAAGCATTATGATTACATGAACATGTCATTATGATCTGTTATCCACTACTGTGTTGCCTCTGTGCTTGGTGGAGGATTTTTATTAACAGTGACATTCAAGGAGAGGATTACCTATCGCAAAGTGTGAATAATGTCATTGTATCATGGTAGATCATGGTGTATTAATAAAGAAATGCTGTAATAACAATTCTGATCGATATGAAAGATGTTGCAAAAGTACGAAGAAAAAAAAAATGATCATCCAATACTATAATTTTTAAAATCTGTTATGATCGGGATAAAATGTTACTTAAAACACATGGAATCAAAGCTTTAACCAAAAGGTGCAATAAATATTGACCCCCAATGGTCCCACCTTAAGACTTCACCAGTGGTAGGACTTGTAAAAACCAGAAGTTCAGCTGTGTGATGAAGTTATATTCTAAATATGCAGTGAACTGATTGCAGATATATAAGATATGGACTTAACCAAAAAATGTATCCCTGTTATATTTCTTGACCTCATGAATTCACAGAGAGGGCTAATGGAGTCTCACCACTGCAATGGTATCCACCCTTGACAAAAATTTTGATAATGCTTGTTCTAACAAATATCTTAAAAATCTGACTGAAATCAAAACAGCCTTTCTTGAGAAGTTGAAAATAGGTTTTCCTTATGATTTCTATGAAAGTCACAGCTTTTGTTATGGGAGCCACCCCTGGACAAAATTCTGATAAAGCATGTCCTCACAAACATCCCTACCAAGTCTGATTTTTAAATTGACTTGGCCATTCTAGGAAAGTTGAAGAAAGGTTTTCCAAATGACTGCTACAGAAGCCACACCATCAATACGTGACCCACTGCAAACATAATTGACAAAGCACATGTTAAAAACATTCCATGCAAGTCTGACCAAAATTTGCAAAGCCACGCTGAAAAAAAGAAGAAATAAAACATGGTTTTCCATTTTTTATTGTATGGAAGCCAAACCACCTGAACACAATTTTGGAATAGCATATCCTAAAGAACATTCTTAACAAACTGGCACTGCTTTTTCTGAGAAGTCAAAAACAGAAATGCAGATGTACAATGAATGATAGACTATAGACAAAAAAAAACAACAAAATGCTGGGCCACACCATAAGCTCACTTGACCATACAACCATGTGGGCTAAAAAAAACCAAAAACTTCTTTACCTAAAACAATGCCCAAAATAGGTCACCATTATAATTCTTGAGCTCAAGGCATCACCCAAGTATAGAACCCAGGGACATTGTTAAGTTATGAAAATACCTTAAAACCACAATGTGTCTCCAATTTCTTGATCACATAGCCCTACTTATGGATAACAGTGGTACCAAAAGAAGGAGAGCATGTGATGATATATGTGAAGTGAATCAGAAAATCTGTTACTGAGCTACAAATGCTGGAAAATGTTTACCCAAAACTGTCCCCAGACACACCCATACTAACTCCCCGCAACAAATGGCCAACCCAAATGCTACTTGTTGACACTTTGACCTTAAAAATATCAGTGGGCCTTAAGATGCTGCAGCCTGATGTTTTGCTTATTTTTTAGGGAAACAAACATGGTAAATTTTCATTAAAATTTCCACAAATTATAATTTAAAAGATTAACCCAAGGAAGAAACGGAGGGGGAACCAAATCTAAGATTGGGGTGGGGGAATAAGATGGAAAGAGATTCAAATGTGCATGTGTTTGACTTGGTCTCACTATTTTGGGGGTTTTCTCATTTAATATAAATTCCTTATTTTAAATTTTGCCAACACTCAGTATTTAAACAATAAAACACAGAATCAATTTCATCCCAAAAATATATCTACTTTGTTCTGTATATTATGCCTATATATTTGACTGTTTTTGTAACTAACTAGAACAATTTGTGACTGGTACACTGCAAAGGTCCTCACTCATAAGCAATTGCATAGCAGGGCCTTATACCAAGTGAAGTCAGGTAACATAACTCTTTTGCATAATAATGTTGAATGTTGGAAATTAAACCCATTCAAGGTTTCATCAGTATAATGGCACCTGCCAAATCTGATTGAAATCCAATTTTTCTTAGTAAATTAATGATGCAGAAAAGTCAGAAGGCATTGAAAAAAGAGACATAACTCCTGTCAATGATGTACATATATGTGCATGCATGTGTACATAAGTACGTATGCACATACATAAGAATGTATGTATTAATGAGATGTCAGCTCAATGCTGGCTATACAGTCCTGATTAAAAGTTAAGTTCCAAAAATGTAAAGGTAAAAACTGCAAAACTTCATGGAGTTAAATTCTTTCAAATAAATGTCAATATATAGTCATACAAACAAAAAAAATCCAACACGTAAAATGCAAAAAGTCATTCAAATGTATATAATATAAAAGGTAAAAGCAAAAAGTATAAAATCCTTCAGAGTCAATTTCTGTTACATAAACCAATTATTTTAAGGAGTTACAGATTTTCTATTGTAGTACTTCATCAAAAAGATTCTTAATTGAGTTCAAATAAAAAAACTTGTCTCTGAGGTGGAGGTTGATAAACTCATCAAGAATGTATTCCACTGTCAGACACTAGCTAGGTATTTGGCCAAAGTTCACCCTAAAGGAGGGTCAGATATGCATGTCCTGCAATTTGTTCTATATCAGGGATGTCACTCTCCAGTTACTGGCTGGATGTTTAGAAGCCTGTTTATGAGGTTTTCATTCAACACATTTTACCAATATAAAGAACATACAACTTTATATATCTCAAGCCACTATACGGAGTCTTCCATTCCGATACTGATGATTACAGGGCAGTTCTGACTGCTTTATTTGCCTTTTCATTACCCCTTATACCACAGTGACTAGGCAGCAAAAAGTACAGAATACTTTGTCCAGATTTTATGAGCAAATCATGTCACTGTATGATTTGGGAAAAATAATGGGTCACCAAATTCAAGGTCTTGCAACCCTTTCACTCTGGGAAGGGAATCTGAAAAGATGATGAAATTTGTTGATTGAGAAGTTTTGATGTCTTCAGAAAGATTATGGCTGTTAACTTCTTGTCTGCTTTCCAATCTACACTGAATTGTATTAAACCCTGGCTGTATGACATTTTCGCAAGGTATCTATTGTGGACATAGTATTAGTTTATAGTAATAGAGATATCCTAATAATTTCTAATCATCGACAACAGGACAAGACAGTCACTAAGATAGGTTTTTGACATGCATCTGAAACCATTTCTTTGGACCATTTTTGTTGTTGTTATTGTAGGGTTTAATGCCATTTTCAGCACAAGATAGGCTATACATGGCAGCAAGTATAAATGGTGGAGGATGAAACCCAGAAAGCCATGGAAAAAACCACCGACCCACGAGAAGCTACTGGCAAGCTTTCTCACATACCCACATTAGCTGAGCCTGAGTCTTGAACCCATGCAGACAGAGATGAGATGGCAGTGATCCGTAACAGTGATTGCTTTAGACCACTCAGCCACTCAGGGCCCCTGGACCATTTCTGAACTCTGCCGAGATATTTCTGAAGTTACTGTTCTACTGTATGCATATTTTATCATCTACAGCAGATCAAGAAGGTATTGACATGAAATGAGCAGTACGTTCCTTGATTATGGTATCTGACCAGGCTATTAATTTTGATCCTTTTTGTTGGCACTACATTAGCCACATTTGTGCTGCAGTGCTGAAAAGCAATACCACATACATACATCAATACATTCAACAATAAACAACAAAAATTCTGAATTTCAAAAGTGATGCATATTCCATTTTTAAATTGTGCATTCTCTCAAATAAATTTAAGAAGATTTACAAAAAATTGAAGGACTTTACAAGACTAATACTGATTATTTCAAAATATAAGTAGTTTTCATAGCAATTCCTCAAATTAAAAGAATTTTTAAAACTTTATGAACCATATTTGTCTTTGTCTTTCAAAATACCACCTGTGCACTTTTTGTTGGTATAATTTAAAATTATAAAAATAAAGTCTGGTATTACAGATCATTGTGTGTGAGAAAGCTTGCCAGTAGCTTCTCGTGGGTCGGTGGTTCTTTCCGGGGATTTCTCGGTTTCTTCCTCCACCATTAATACTGGCCGCCATGTATAGCCTATTGTGTGCTGAAAAATGGCGTTAAGCCCCACACCAACCAACCAACCAACCAACAGATCATTGTGGATAATTCTCATAACTGTCTGAAAATGAATGAAATCCCATGCTCAGTAAGTTTCTACCAGTGTACAATCTACATAAAAACCAATCTTGCATGTGACACCTGAATGTAGTGGAACCAATTTCAACAACAGTACTCCTGTTTCAGTGCTACACAAAACCTGACGCAACTTTTGCTGTCTTGGTAATAAGTTTGTCATTCCAAGACATAAATTGTGACATTTTTTTTTCTCCTTCAAGATGTCAGTTCAAAATTTATGAAAACAGGGCACATGCACTTTATTATGATGTTAATTCCATTGTAGTTAGATCAGTAGTTTATGAAAACAAAAACCAAATGGTTTAATTTATAGTATTGTGATAGTTTGCTTGTGTTTTTACTGGTTTTCATGGCACTTTAAACATAATACTGCCTATATAATGCCAAGAAAATGTGGTCAAAGTGGTCAAGGACAAATCAAGGTTTCCTGTGCTGGCATGAGCAGTACTTGAAGTAGTTGGGGAGGAGGAGGAACAAAGAATATGAAACGAATGTAGAGACAAACAATCATCAGACTATTATGAACTGTATGCTACTGTCAACTGATTCCTGGATTTCCATTCCAATCCCATCATTACTGGTGAAAGTACATTCTTTCCACAATGGCCCTTGACTCACAGATCTGGTAATATATTTCTTGTTAATCTTCTACACAGTAAAACAGGCTGACTCCATGTGTTCCAATTTCATAATCCTAAATATTGTGGCAACAGTACTGTAGGATAAGTTGATTTCTAAGGTGGAGGAAACCAGTGAGCCTTAATGGTGATCAGTAATCTGTAGCCAGAAAATGGAATCAAAACAAGCTGCAGAGGTGCCAAGCCAGTTCTTTTTCTTAAGCATAATCAAGCCAATAATACTGCTCCATGTAAAACAAATTCAGACCTGTTTACAGATGCAGACCTCAACAAGCCTTCATCAATGAATATGAAATTAAACCTTGTATGTTTCTTTTGGTACTAAAATCACACATTCTGAAATCATTTATATCTGCTTTGCAGTACAAAGATAAAGAAATACATATATAAATGTTCAAAAACTTTTCAGGATTATCACAAAGTTCTGTCTTCTAATCAACATCAAACATTATATCTATTAATATCAATAAACACCTTCCTTTCATAATTTTTAAAACCCAAACTAAGTAACAGATTTTTCGAAAAAAGCATGCCTTTCATTCTGAAATGCTTATTTATCCAGTTTCTGGAAATTTTAGCTTTTAAAGAAATACCAATCTAAAGCACAACAGAAATATATCATACGTAAGCATGAATCTGCGATATGTATCATCAGCACATGTAACAAGGGAAACAACTTCACGTGTTTCTCATGGCTGATAACAGGATCTGCAAAGAAGCAAACTGCAAAAACGACAATCATAACACCATTGTTACCTGCAAGCTTGGATGACAACAAAGCTCAAGTAGAGTTTTGACAACACCTATATGGCCCTTGTTGACACCAATGTGAAGAGGTGTCTGCCTTCTTTTATTACGAGCGTTAATATCGGCTCCACCACGATGCAATAACTCAATGACAGCTGGTTCATCTCCAAATGCTGCATGATGGACTGATCTGTCACCATCTTTGTCCTAGCATGGTAAATGGTAATACAATATATAAATAAAATTATTTTTAAATTTGTAAATTCATGATTTTTCTTAATGAATGTCATGAGATTACTGATGGATTAAATGGATTTGAAAATATGGTATATTAAACAGAATCAAAATGATGAACATAGAAGGCAAGAGACTGCTAATTATGTTCCTTCTATATGACCATAAACTAACATCCCTCTAAATGCAAGTAATCTGAAATAAATATCTAAAAAATTTTCTCATCTTTGTCTCTCATATGAAAACTGATTTAAATATGCACACACTATTTTTTGGGAAAATAGTTATGCAATTACCATTCTATGAGTATTTTGCAATGATATTCTGTTTTAAGTTCTAAAGCGAAATACTAAATGCATGAAACAACTCAGTCTAAGCATTTCCTCTTGGGATTAAAATTTCAGGTTTGTCCAATTCAAAACTTGACTTTTACAAGGTCAAAAGCAAAATTAGCTAAATATAGAAAACTACCTATAATTAGACACTCAAACTATTTTCAGTAATGAAGACTAAACACATGTCAAAAATATGTTGATTATTCATGCATATTTACACATCTAAAACAACACATTGTCTGCTGTATTGGTATGAAAATATGTCATGTAAACTCTCAGTCATGGGTAATTTGTGTAAACAATGACATTTTTGCCAGTACACAAGTCTGTGGATTAGAGATGGGATCTCATTGTTTGTAGAGGGTGATTACTGGGTCTTTAAATTACTTGTTTGCAGTGTCCCAGAAATCAATGAAAATTGGTACCACAGAAAAATAGTGAAAAAATTCAAAGTAACCTACAACTGGATATCTACCCCAGATAAATAAAGCAAAAATGAAACACTTGTTGGTTTAAAGTAAAAAAAAAAAAACATCTTAAGAGATGTGATAGTAACCAAAATAAGCTTTTAAGTAATAAATAACACACTTTCTAAGTGCACAAGTTTCCTATTCACAAAAAAACAGAGATTTAAACATGACAACAAAATATCTTTTATCCTGTATGATGCCCATGGATATAAACCTTATACAGTAGCCTATGGCAAGCTGAAAATTGTGCTGGGCAAGTAAAACATGCTGACACTTGCCCATACATTAATATGAAATGTATATGAACAAATCCAGATTTCTAGCAGTGTAACTGTAAATCTCCCTTCTAGGTAAGTTGAACAATTTAGGATTTTTCTATGCCTTAAAGCACAATATTCCCATTTATCAAAGAGCAAAGAATTGCTGTTTTACCTCGACTTCCATGTCTACATCATACTTCATGAGGACTTTGATGACATCAATGTGTCCATTCTGTGAGGCCGCCTGGAGAGCAGTATGACCAGCAAATACTCCATTAGCCTGATTTGAAAGACACAAGAGGCCCAAGTATTTAATCAAGTGAATGCAAATTTACTGACATAATGAAACTGTGGAGGGGAAAGAGAATCTTCGAAAACATAGTTGCTATAATGTCTATTAATAAACATTACTTGTTTATTCGACTATCTATCTATCTATCTATATATATATATATATATATATATATATATATATATATATAATGGTACATCAGTTGAAGGAATCAGTTTTGAGCAGACAAGGTGCAAAAAACTGAACAAATATTCAACATACAGTGATTTGAAAATGTACACTGTCATACTGCTATGTAAATTATACAGAAATGAAACAGGCATCCATCATACATTTCACTGGTATATTGAAACATGTTTGGAAAAAAATACAAAAAACCATACAAGTATAGATAAGAATGTCGAACTGGTGTTTTAAATATTTTGTAGGTACATTATATCGTGTTTTTAAATTAACAAGGGAAATGTCCTAGCAGCAGTGAATTTGCTTCATGATAAGTTACAATGACAACAATAAACTTAATGGTTTGAACAACTGGAAATGCAAATATTTTGAAACATAGAAGTATACAGGGGAACATTCAAAATGGAGAAATTGCAGAAATGAAAATGTTGCTCATTTTAACACACATACCTTTTACCAATGAGGGAGTTGTTTTCTGTTGATACTAAAACACTCCATAAAAATATGACAGACTGGGCAACACTCCTTGCATTAACTAACTTAAAAAAACCAACTCAATTCAGTCCAAAAATTTCAAATAGTTCTCTAATTTTCAACACAACTTCCTCAGTTCTAATTTTGTCCAAAATTCTTATCAGGCAAAAATGGCAGCTGTACAAGCTTCTTTTCTTTAACATTATACCCTCTTTACAAAAAAATACCATGACCAATGCTTGCATGAGTACAGTGTCAGTCATACTGTCTTTCCAAAACAATACCATGACCAATGCTTGCATGAGTACAGTGTCAGTTATAGTCTTTCCAAAAAAAATACCACGACCAATGCTTGCATGAGTACAGTGTCAGTTATACTGTCTTTCCAAAAAAATACCATGACCGATGCTTGCATGAGTACAGTGTCAGTTATACTGTCTTTCCAAAAAAGCATCTCTCTATATCTACTTGAAGGTCTCATGCCCATCAGTGGACTGAATAGCTGTTAGTTTAGTTTGTTGTCTCCTTATTTGTGATGTTATATTCTCTTTAAAATATCTGAAAAAAATATGTTATTAAGTGAATCTCAAAAGATGCAAGTAAATGCTTCAATAGCAATGTTGGAAAAATCCACTGTCCACATGTCCAGGCTAACCTGAAAATCATTTCACCTTGAGCATGCTTGACCAAGCTTTTCTACTACTGAAATATTTGTATATGATTTCTTTCTAGACAACATCTGTCTCTGTTAGTATCTGACTTCAGTACCCATTGGACTGCAACAAGACTAGGGGGGAGGAACTGTTGTAATCAATAACCTTGCACTGTTACTCAAGTCTGAGTTATAAAAAATCTGGGTGTACCAAAAATGTCACTCTTTATCACACTGATAATACTTTTTAAAAAAAATGATGGATATTTTGTTAAACTAGATGGGAAGACATTTTCATTAATTTATTCTTAGATTCATGAATCTTTTATTTGAAAAACTACTAAAGTAATGTTCCTCTTCAAAGTGATTTTCTACAAAATAGGTCCAGTTGCATACTTGTTGCAGACAAATGAAAATGAATAGATTCAGAAGTTTTTTCCTCATTTTTAAAATTTATTTCATCTATATTTTACATAATATTAAATTTCAAGGCACTTAGACATGAATCTTGGTTTGATGGAGTTTTCATTACTGGATGGCCTAACATGAAATTAGTTCGTTAGTTAAGCAATATTTACTTTGGCCAGAAACATGTGATTTCTGTCCAAAGCAAATAGTTCAAATGGAAAGTTAACACCCTTGAGCAATTTTGTTAATCTGAACTTCATACTAGATCAATGAATGAAGAACGAACAGACAATCTGAAAGTGGAGACAACCCCTGGCCTCAGCTTTTCTGCAATTAATGAAACAGGTATCCTCATGACTATGTATACGAACTTGTTCCCAATGTTTTGTTTTGCAGTTTTAGAGCATATATAAAATTAAAGTTAGTGGACATAAAACAGCCAACATCAACTACAACATTAACAATATTAACAACAATTACCACAACCACCAATGGACCAAAACTGAACATATTTTATAGAATTCAATACCCATTTGCTACACTGCATACATTTATCCTTGGAATAGGGGCCCCAAGTGGCCGAGTGGTCTAAAGTGCTCAATGTTACGGATCACTGCCATCTCACCTCTGTCTGCGTGGGTTCGAGTCTTGGGCTCGGCCAATGTGGGTATGTGAGAAAGCTTGCCGGCAGCTTCTCGTGGGTTAGAAGTTCTCTCCAGGGTTGTTTCCCAGGTTCTTCCTCCACCATTTATACCGGCCATCGTGTATAGCCTACTTGTGCTGAAAAATGGTGTTAAACCCTATAACAACAACAACAAATCCTTGGAATATTGCATAAGGAGACAGTTAATAAATGCTGAAATGAACGTTGTCCCTGGGTCATGCCCTGTGTCTGTCCCTATTTCCTGGGGTCCAGCCACTGGGACATAACTTGGAATTAATTGAAATCCCCACCCAATAACCATATATAAACTTTCTCTATATAATAAGGTCATGACATTTACACAATGAACACTGGAAACTGGGATCAACCCTGCCCCCTGGGGGCTTGTCCCTGTGTCATAACTTAGAAATTGTTCACAGCTGCATCCTTAAAATATATATTTGCCTAGTTGGCATTACAAAGGAAGTTAATTTATGCAGCCAGCATGGATATCCAAGTCTGTCCTTATCCACTGAGGCCTAACCTTTGGGGTCATAACCTGGAAACCACTGAGATCCCCATCCAGAAGAACCACAGTGGCTCCATGTTGAAGCACTGGACTTGTGACCAGAAGAGTCAAGGTTCAGTTTCCCACCACTGGATCAGGCCAAATCAAATGCTAAATTTCTCTGGATGCTTTTACAAATCCAAGGTTTCTTTGCAATTTGTAATAAAGTCTGGCGGTGTTTCAGAAGAAAAGCATAAGTTGTGCTATTATTAGAAGCTAAAAATACAAAATATGAATTTACAGTACTTTGTGAGTAATGAAACTGAATATGTGAAATGTTATAAAATAATGCACAAACAATGTGATAATATATAAATGAAAAATTGTTAAGTCACTTTAATATGGTGATACTATCATATGAGAAACTGCTTAACAAAAAGCAGCTTGCTTCAAAATATTGTATGAATTTCAAATATGGTCAAGTTTTCATTAATAAATCTATGCAAATAAATCTGCAAACATATACATAGTTTTCTAAGAAATATATTTCTACTGAAGCAAAATCAAGAATACAGAACTAAATATTTTGTTAATTTTTATAACTTGTTCAACTGTAAAATATGAATCTTGTATTCTAAAATTATTGTTTATCTCCTTTGCATGATATAGCCAATATCATGTTGTAAGTGCCATTAAAAACCAGTCAACCAAACCAACTTGCTTTAAATAAAATTCAACATGGGGATGAATTCTGCCTAACCCCAAACCTGTGATTCCTTATAACAGGTTAATTACCATGCTCTCCTTTAACAGGCAAAAGGACATGTAATTTCATGTCAAGTACAATATATGTATGTATGTATGTATGTATGTATGTATGTTTGCATATATGAATGTTTGCATGTATGTATGTATGTATATATATATATATATATATATATATATATATATATATATATGTATATATATATGTATGTATGTATGTATGTATGTTATGGTACATCAAACACAACAGTAGCTATATGAACCAAATAAAGATAAATGTTTAAAAAATGTCTATAGTATGAACTATATATACATTCATTGTTGCAAAATGAAATTATTACAACTGAATCCCTTGGCATTACAAAAGTACTATAAACAAGCAGAAAGTGACAAAGAGAGGAGTTTTCTATATAAAAACTAATTTATTACACAGCATACAAAATTAGGACTATTTGAAACCAGAAATCCAGATCATTTTTCTGTTAATGGAGTAAAATACTATCATTTCTAAAGTCATAATCTGCAGCAAATTTTTTATACTCATTAGACTTCAAAACCCTTGACAGCAATAATTGGTAGCTACTGTCGGCACACCATTTGGAAGAGCACAAATATGTAGGTAACTATCTTTTCATTTTACTTTATTAGGCTTTGAGAACATATCTAACAAAATAATGTACTCTGACTAAACTTTGATCCTGTATCAGCCTTTCTTGTATGTTGTCTGGCTTTGTAATATGTCAGCATTTTGAACTGATGTAATAAAAGAACAGGGATCACTAATCAAGCTCCATCAGGGTATATTGTGTTACCTCATGGTTCCAGCTGGTGCCAGGAAAAATGCATACATTCTTTCAAGTTAAGAAAACAAGGCATTGTTATAAAATATAATTTGATTCTAATACATGTAGTATGAATTTAAGAGTCTCTAGGAAGAAAATTATCCTTAAAGGAGACCAGAAATAAAAAAAATTTCTTTTGTGTATGAAATTCTCTACAACTGTAATGTCTATAAATTACATATCGTAGGCAGGTAGTGATTATATTGCACGGAAGATACCATGATTCCATAAATTGCTGAGTTTTGATGAGACAACAGATCACGTGGTCCCGTGATGCAATACTAGCCAGTCCTCGAATAGAAACAGAAACATGGCAAGCGAGACAGACAGGAGGAGACCAGATTTGGGATGTACATTAAAAAGTTTAATCTGTTTCCAAGAGATGCTCATAACTATATCTATTGAACTGTGTGTTAAGAATTAAAAAAAAAAGCAATGTAATTTTAAAATAAATACATATACATTGTGTGCTGTGCAAAATTGTGATAAGGATTAATTGATGGTGCCCAATGTAAAAGTTAAAAATTTACCACAATGCAATAAATTCATTTAAGAAGGATGAGATTCAATCGTATTATATGTAAATGACATATCCATTACCTCCCCCAACACACCACCTAAGGACTAATATTTTGAAAATATACATCCAACACTGAAACACTGAGAGATAATACTGAATTCTGGGTGAAGAGACTAGAACAGGTACCGACTTGTGTGTGAAACAATATCCATTACCAGAGAGGTGTAAAAGGCATTGAGAACGGTTTTCATCGGTCGTAACTTAAGCATTAGTTTTTTTAAAAAAAAAACACAAATAACTCTGCAAAGCAGAAATCATAAGTAATTAAACATTAAGAATCTTCCTTCTTATGATTCAATTACAATGTATTTTAAATGCAGGCTACAGTTAGCGTATTGACAAATCTGATAATATATACATGTCTGGTATAACAGTTTATGTACTGTACTGGTCAGTGCTCGAAGAAAATTTTTTTTTTTAGGCACAGGCCCCGGGCTGGTGAGTTGAATGAACTCAAAAGCCCTGACTGGAATTCCAGAAGACCGGACAGTTCATACCTGTCAACTCTCAAGCTGGGAAAAAAAAACTCCTGATTTAGGGGGTATTTTCACACCTAACTCCCTATCTAGTAATATCTCCAGATTTTTCGCAGAGAACTCCTGATTATTACATTATGTCGGTCAATTTCATTTCTCAGAAAAAAGCAACACCAAACCATGCATAAATAGATATAACGTATGCAATCCACAGATGCCATATTCTATTTTATCACTTGTGAATATTGTAGTGATGAAATCAGTGCCAGATTTAGGCATAAGCTAAACAAGCTACAGCTTAGGGCGTCACAGTCTGAAGGGGTCTCTCAAATTTATTTTATATCAAATAGGGTCTCTACAGCTTCCCATAGTTTAAGGGCCTCGCTATGTCTAAATCTGGCACTGGACGAAATAATTAATATCACACGACAGTTCTTTTCTTCAATAAATAGAATGTTAAGATTAAACATTATTCACGTAAATTTCTGATTTTTTTAAAACCACTACAACAGTACTATAGTAAAAAAAAAAATTAAAAAAATTAAGTTGTCACCAATTAGCTTAAATCCCATGAATGATCACTGTGAATGCTGTGTAATTTTTTCTGCAAACTAAATCGCATCTCCATTTCCGCCAAAGAAACTCAGTCAGTTAACTCCTAACATTCTTCTACCGTATATGTAAAGTTTGATTACCATGATTAAATTAAAAGAAGGAATAAAACAAAATGTACCATGCAGTATATGTGCCCCCCCCCCCAATAATTCAGAATAAATATTTTCATTCAGTAAACAGTGTTACATGCCTTAAGACTTAAACTTAAGGAAATAAGGTGGGACATAAAACGGGGGCAAAAACAGTTGCTACATGTACAGTAACTTGTGACTGCAGATTTGAACTGTCAAAATTGAAGTCCTATAGGCATTGTAAGTTACAACAAAATTGAGAATCGTTTATTTGCCAATCAATTGCTGGTGCTTACATACACACACTGTGGAACATGGTAAGAACGGCATTCCTTTTCACAAGATAAAAACAAGGATAAGGATTAACTGTTAATTAGTCACACTGGCTTTATTGCTTGTGTACTTAAGTCAAAACTTTAGCTATTTTGCAGTTTGGCCACAGCTGACCAGAATATGAAAAAAAAGGGCTTGTCCTGGGGGATTATAAGGCATATCACAGGGAGAAATGGCGCATTCCTTGAGCGCTCACACATTGGGGCAATTTCTATTATCAGCCAGTTAATGTGAAACTTTGATTTTATACCTGACCTCTTTTCTTTTAATCGCTGCTATTTAAACTGCCCAAGGTACAGTTTTATATCAGTTCTAATCACTACAGATTACCGTTTACATATACTACATGTAACCGGCATAGACTGAAAGGTTGTTTTTTTTGTTGTTTTTTTTTATAATTTGTAAAAAAAAATTTAAGATTACTGAAAATTGTGTTTTCTCGAAACACGACCATGTCAGGGGTTTAGAATCTTATTTTTTCGCAAAGCTTCCATTTCATTAAAATCAGATCTGAATTTCACCTAGGACAGCTGTGATTTGATTTAGATTGTGCCGTGTTGTGGCATGTATGTCAACATCTTGAAAATACATTAATTTCCTCAGGCAAACAATTTTTTTTTGACAAACCCGACAGGCACTTCACTCTGAATACAGGATGGGCCCAAACTAAAATTAGAGGGATCCTGAGTGTCGGGCTATCAAATTATTTTTTGCACTGCTGGTGTAGATAAAAGATCTGTGAATTGATTGTTGCATTTTGTGGTCACTTACTCGGCCTTCTGCCTATTTTTGTAACTCACACATTTAACACTTTTCCCAGGATTTAAAATATCCAACGGTATGTCTGGAACAGCGCCAACTTTTAGTCTAGGCCTAGCATTTGCATATCCTAGAGCGGCCATTGTTTCAGGATCCCTCTTGTAACATTCTTTTGAGAAATGTAATGAGCACAGAGTGCTGTATGGTGTTTGAAATCGACTCGCTTGCAATAATATATCCATACTTTCTTTATGTCTTTATCTTTTGGAAAAGAAAAAAAAAATTTGTCCACAGCCTTTTCTTAATGTGCCATTACACCTGTAAGCAACGCAAAATGGCATTGTCTTGTACGCTGGCTACTGCCAGTCGGGATGCTGGAGTTGCTACTATGAAGTCACATCACGAAAGTAACCGAATAGGCACGGAAATTTTTCATACAATGTCATGGAAATTCAGCGCCTTGAAGATATGCCAATATTTAAATATTGGCATTACGGTTGCAGATGATACTTCAGAATAAGGTTTTCTTCTATAGTTCTTTTATTATTATTCTATATTTCCATTGATTTCTGGCCTCCTTTAATTTGTATTTTAATAAAAAGTATAAATTTAAACAAAAATAAATATTTTCCATATTAAACAATATTTCAATACAATAATTAAGATTCACAAAATTGTGATTAGATGCACATGCTGGCTGTATATTTTGTCTGGTACAATGTATTTAAATTATGAATGTTTTTCATGGGGTACATATTTTAGTGGATTTAGTGGCTACTATAAACCATGATTTTAAATATGCAATGAAAAATTATCCTTCTGTACAAACAAGAGTACCCCTTCCCCAGTCTATGAGTGTTTGTGTGATTTGGATTTTTAACGTAGCTTTAACAATTTTTCAGTCATACTGCTATGATGTCTGCAGTGTGGCAGTTTATAGTGATGTCTAGCACCGGACATTATGCTGCAGACATGTAGCATCATGTCACACCCTATCACATTATCCTGACACCAGGCTGACCAGTCCTAACACTAACTTCTTAATGTTAAGCACCAAGCAAGGCATCTACTAGTTCCCGCAACCTCCCATATCTGAGCTGGACACTCTAACCCCTTAGGCCACCAAAGCTGTCCCCCATATTTATAAATTGAAGTATTTATGAAAATGTTATTTCAGCCAAACACCATAATACTGTATAAGCATCCATTTAATTCACAGAAACTACTTTAATATCTTCATATCACTGTCTAAAAATTAAAATTCGCATGTTTATATTTTAATCCAACCATCTTTTTCTTCTGAACCACTTCATCTATAAAAGGTGTAATTTGGTAGGTAGGTTACCATAAAGTAGTAATTGTTTTTCTAGGCAATATTCACAACAAAAGTGACATCAAAGAAAGAAAAGAGTTTCCAGTTGTGCACTGCACACTGTCACAATAAATTTCAATTCAAGCTTTAATGTTGTTCTTGTAGGGTTTAACGCCATTTTTCAGCACAAGATAGGGTATACATGGTGGCCAGTATAAATGTTGGAGGAAGAACCTTGGAAAACCCTGGAAAGAACCAGCGACCCACGAGAAGCTACTGGCAAGCTTTCTCACATACCCACATTGGCCAAATCCGAGACTCGAACCCACGCAGACAGAGGTGAGATGGCAGTGATCCGTAACGGTGAGCGCTTTAGACCACTTGGCCACTTGGGGCCCCTCAAGCTTTAATAAATGATAGGATTCATTATTTTGTCTGCAGCAGAAGTGATGGCAGACAACATTCAGAAAGAAATCGAAGTATATTATTTACTCTTTGTCTACAAGCAGCCGACATTTTCAACACTGACAACTGGCCCTATTCTGATTGGCTACTTGTTTGTAAGAATTGTAACCTGATGAATCATTTAGAAGACATGCCAGAACATTCATCATCATTAAGAAACTTCAAAATTTACAAAACTGTCTCAATATCCGATGCAATGGATAATTGATTCCCTGGTAATTTTCATCTGCTTCAATGGCAATTAGTGAACTGAAAATAATACAATTGATCTTTTACATTTCCAAGAACAGGTATGCATAATTGATACATGTAGTTTTGACAGAACCTGCAAATTTGAACCAAAAATATGCATTGACATTATATACTATCTGGAGTTCACATAACTGTACCATATTTAAGGTAAATGTCCAGACAGTGCTTCCCATTATCAAAGTCATGACTAATGTCACCCTAAAATAATGAAGCCTCCAGTGTGCTCACAAGCTCAGTTTATCACAGGCAAGAAAGCCTAATGAATGTGTAAGTGCCTAACTAATGTGTAAAGGCAACTCCTAATCAAACTCATCCAGAACTTCAATGAATAAGCACATATACCAAGACCAATCAGTCTGTTTTAAAATAATCAAGCCTCTAGAGTGTCCAATACTACGCAACACTACATCATTAATATACACTGATATTGCTCCTGAAAATAGCCATCTGAGGTCGCGATGAAATATGTTAATCAATCAGTCTGATCACACTCTATT
This sequence comes from Megalonaias nervosa, assembly GCA_016617855.1. NCBI lineage: Eukaryota > Metazoa > Mollusca > Bivalvia > Unionida > Unionidae > Megalonaias > Megalonaias nervosa. The sequence continues at coordinate 60,839 of JAECUM010001510.1, forward strand.
TAAAATTGAAGCCCCTACTGAGTCACAAGCTCTACCAATCACTACATGCTGTAATTAGTATGTGTAAATGTTGCTCATAACTGAATTCATGCAAGATCTTAAAAGTGTTTGATCACAAGCTATTAAAAAAATGAAGTCTGTAGATGAACAAGTCAGTGCTAATGGGTGGATGATGCACTAGTGTTTACAAGTCAATGATAATGGGTGCATGATGCACTAGAGTTTTCACAAGTCAATGTTAATGGGTGGATGATTCACTAAAGTGTTTACAAGTCTGTGCTAATGGGTGGATGATGCACTAGAGTGTTTACAAGTCAGTGCTAATGGGCAGATGATGCACTAGAGTATTCACAAGTCAGTGCTAATGGGCAGATAATGCACTAGAGTGTTCAAAAGTCAGTGCTAATGGGTGGATGATTCACTATGAGTATTTATGAGTCAGTGCTAATGGGTGGATAAAGCCTTTAGGATGTTCACAAGTCAGTGCTAATGGGTGGATGAAGCCTCTAGTGTTCACAAGTCAGTGCTAATAAGCGAATGAAGCACAAGAATGTTTACAAGTCAGTGCTAATTGGCGAAAAAAGCACAAAAGTGTTTACAAGTAAGTGCTAATGGGCAGATGACTCATAAGAGACGCAGGGCCATATCAAACTCAATTGGCTCTTGTCTTAATGAGCAAAAAATAAATTACTATTTTAATAAATACTGTAAAATCAGAAATATTTGCTTGGAAAATGTTTTGTGGCTTGGAGGAAAATATATGTTATGAAGCTGAAAATGTCATGGGCTCAGTCTGTTCACCATACAACCCAACAGACAATTCTATTTTTTGAAGTGGATTTAATTTCATGGATGTTCATTAACCACAACAACAACAAAATCTTAAACCCTCCAAGTATAATTCTGGTTTAACAGTATGAATGTAGAATGCTTACCTTCTGGTCGCACATAAAAATTTAGGGGCAGAAAAATCAATGAATATGAAATGTTAATGCCATTGCGATATTATAGTGCTCCATAAAAAAGTGCAAAGAAATTTATTCCCCACAAAAATTCTTAAATTAGTTTGACTGGGAATAACTGTTTTCTATTTTTTGAGGATTCAGAGGCATAAATGATGGTTGTAATGCCACAAATGTCTTCTATAACACAAAATCAATTTGAATCAATAAACTCATCATTAATGTCATCAAACCTGTGTTTATAAAACACGTATCCCCATGCTGCCCCATTGCGACCTACACCCCAAAGTTTGAGCCTCTTGGTTGGGTCTTTCTGGTTAAGGACTACCCCCATTGGCAAATTTAAGATGGCTATGTGCATTCTTTCTTTTCAGGTTCAGTAAGTATAGGGCAGGGATCTCAATAGTTTCCAAGTTGTGACACAGGGGTTAAGTTATTCACAGGTTAAGGATGGACCCTGGGAAGAATGTTAGCTGCATGTATTCATTTGTCTTTTCATGCCTAGTACATGCTTATTTCGTTATGGGGTAAGAACCTCAAAAAAGTTTCCAAGTGACTCATAAACTAAGTTCATCTGGGTAAGGATGGATCCAGGATAAATGTCAGCTGCATGTATAAATTTGTCTTATCATACCCAGTAAGTGTAGATATAGCAATAGCATAGGGCTCTTAACAGATTTTATATTGTGACCCAGGAACTGATTTTCTAGTGGTAGGAAACAATTGCAGGACGTGACCCCGTGGTCACAGTCTTACAGGTGAAATAATCAATTTTGGAGCTTTTTTGAACTTTATATATTAAAAACATCATTTCCAGCCTCATACAAGGTTTTAGCACAATCTACAACCATAGGACTATCAATGACTCTAGTTTCATGTGTCTGGCTTTGACAACATAAAAGTTCAAGGACATCACACATGTACATTCCATACAAGCACTTCCTTGAAAGCATGGAAATAACAAGACTGATATCCATAAATTTGGCTTTTATTTAATCATTTTTAAAATTGTATTTGTAACAAATATCTCAAAAAGCAATTTCAAAGTAAATAAATGAAAATTTCTCCACTGTAGCCTACTCAATATACCAGCAAGTACCACTTTTAAAGATGAATGCCAACATGTCATTTATGACTGTAAATGCAAGTGCCCCAAAAACTGAGCGCCATAACTATATGCAGTTAACTCACTTTTCCACACTCTAGGTACTGCATAAAATGATTCTATTCACACTCCAGTAAAAAAGCTTAAGAAATAAATCATACCTATTAGGTGTGAATTATCCCAGATACACAAATTCTGTCTTTGCCCTGTTGGGGTTTCTGTTAAAAATATCCTTTGCTCCCTCAAAAATGGTGTTTTATCTCTGACAACTCACACCCGATGGGTATGATTTATTTCTTTTCTAACACAATGCATAACAATTTTGTCATGTCTAACATTTTCAGAAATTTGACAATATCACAAATACACTCCTTGAATGAAGGATCCTGAGAAGACAACAATTTCAAGACAAAGGACTGATTCCCCATGACTGCCCATAGCTGTTCCAACCAGTAATGAGATGGTAGGGCTGTCCTGTAAATCTCTACCACTAAATTAAAATAGGTAAGACATGAGGGGAGTAATATGGATCAGTCAACACTCAGATTTTGGTGATTTCTTTTAGACACTGATGATCAGATTCGTAGTAGAAAGGCATGTCTATCAAGATCATTCCAATTTAGGCAGAATGGTGCTCTGGCTTTCAGGAGGTAGAAAACGTATTTTCCTAACTTTAATGTGATCAGAGAACATATCTGAAGGAGAAATGCAGTCTCTGAGGTGTGAAAAATGAGATAACTGTGATCTAATCTTAGGGGAGCTGAGCAGTCTTCGAGATAAATACACAGATAACTCAGTAGCTCAGTAACAATAAGTCAGAGAGTATGCAATACCGTGATAAATCTAAAACTTAATATTGGCATCATACACAATAAAACACCATTGCAGAACAGCAATGCATGGGGAAAAAGTCACAGTTACAATGAATAAAATAAAATATACAACAAATTCAATTGCTGTTTTCACAAATTGATCAAACATTTAAATACTGTTAAATTCTTATGCAGCGACAATTATTTTCACTCATCAGAATAATTATAATGTGCATTCAAATATTTTTGAACAGCATTAGTACTCTGAATATATACAAACAAGTTCAGCATGGATCAAGAGGTCGTTGGATATGAAATTTCCCAGACAAGTTTAATTGTTTTTAGCTGCTGGCATTAAGTGGCAGGTTGTATTATTATGTCAGTTATATATGGAACATAATTCCAAATAATAAACACATAACTGCAACATTTATAAGAGGTACTATGTCGAAGCATGATAAACAATATATGCTACATAACATTAATGTAACAAAACATAAAAAACTTGTAAGTATAGTATAAACTTACATCCACATCTCCACGCTGTAAAAGTTCTTCTACTTTAACACTGTCGCCATTGGCAGCTGCCTTTACAAGCTCCTCATTCACATCTCCTGATACATGGTTCTCAAACAACTTTTTCAACAATGCGCTCAATCGCTCTTGAAAACAAAATGACAATAAAAATTATCAAAAACATTGTATTTACTGTGCACTGTCACAAGTCAAAGAAATGACAGATTACATCTACTTTGTTCTTTATTTTTTAAATCATGTACAATTAATAACATTTTCATGCAAATGTTTTTCAAAAATTTAAATAAATCCAACAAATCTCACTAAAAATTTGTGTGATTTGCACATCTGCATTACTCACATATTCAAGTTACTACTGAGGTAAAGATATAATTTTCATACATATTTTGCTGAATTACTGAATTTATGAAAATGTAGGCTTATTAAAATTTTGGTGATTGTCACAATCCTGGGACCATCATGGGGCAACCAGAGCAAAAAAATTGTTTTGGGGTGTTCAAATTACACTTAGATTATTTACACGTCGCCCTGAAAGCTACTAAGTCTTGTCCAAAGAATATAAATTGACTACGATTGCACCTGACTGCCTCTGAATTTAAGATTTGTTCTGCAGTTTGAACATTATTTACTGATAGGGTATGATAAGTCTCTAAAGCCCAGGGTTAAACTTGCAATAAGTGTCTGTCTGTTGGGTTAGATATGTCTTTCCTATTATGTCCTATTATGATTAAACTGAGATTTTTTAATGTGTTCCTAGTAATTCTATTGTAAGGAAAAATAATTATGGCATTTAGGGGATTGATTGTGGGATCCTCATGTGGCCTAATAAAGACTCGAAATCCAAATTTCAACAATTGACCATGAAAAGTTCACTAATCACTCCTGAAAATTCATTTTCAACAGATCAATTTTTATACCCAAAATAATGGACTTGGGTCTCTCTCCAAAGTCATCCAAGAAAAATCCCTGCCTTTTTAACATGAACTCCTGATTGCAAGGAAGATTTTGTTGTAAACTACTGATAAACTCTTCCTCTCTCAAGATGCAAAATTCCAATAAGGAATCTAGAATTCTACAGCAAACCAGCATTTCTCAATTATCTCTAACTGTCCCCCTTCAATTTAACATATACAGTGGTTACAAAATAACATGACCCCATATCTGGGACTAGGGAGATCCTTGGCTGGGTTGGTGAAACTTTCCAAGGGCCTTTTCCAGTACAAGTCAATTTTGGACAACTGCAGCTTTGTATTCTCAGCTAGCCTGTCAAATAATTTCTGTTTTTAATCAGGTGTATTAAAAACTACCAGAAAGGAAAATCACAAGTACTCTCTAGCTGCATTTTGTTTAACACCAGAAGCTGCATGAAAACACCTCTCTTGCCACCTGATTGAAACAGTGTAGGAGTCACATGCATTCTCTCACACCGCAAACACTTGTCCATGAACTATTGCAAAATTTCGCATGAAACATCTAATAAATTTTCAATATACTATTTGTGAAACATTCCGATGTGTTTTGGACAAAGTGAAAAGTTTATCAAGCATGCACTCATGATATTTATCCCTGGGTGAAATTTGACTGGTAACAGCAAATACTAATGATGGCTACCTGCTTTTTATAAACTCTATGTCAGCAAATAAAAAAGCAAATACACAAGGTCAGTTATTTAACTTTAACTTTATGAACTTTGCTTAATTTGCTGCATTTAAAAAATGTTCATTAATAGATCCAGGTTTTGCACTGAACAAAAATGGGACTATTTAAAATAGATCTATCACTGACAGGCTGTGAAATCCTTGGCCAATTTGCATGGTTGTCCAAGCAGTATTACTACTCCTACAGCTAGTATATTTTTCCACAAAAAAAATTATTTCAAATGGCTAATGTGGCCTATCCTTCACACTAGTTTGATTGCCAAAAACTACAGTATGCTTTAAAGCTTCTATTGCTGTTTCACAAAGTACTGGCATGCAGGATCGACTTGATTGCCAAAAACTACAGTATGCTTTAAAGCTTCTATTGCTGTTTCACAAAGTACTGGCATGCAGGATCGACTTGATTGCCAAAAACTACAGTATGCTTTAAAGCTTCTATTGCTGTTTCACAAAGTACTGGCATGCAGGATCGACTTGATTGCCAAAAACTACAGTATGCTTTAAAGCTTCTATTGCTGTTTCACAAAGTACTGGCATACAGGATCGACTTGATCAGCCTGACCTGGCAGTAAAGATCAAAGAGAACACTTGGATTTCTAGATGCTGGCAAATGAAGTTGTGATTTTAATAAGGAGTAAACTGAACCCCTAACTGTGACAATACTTTTGTACCTAATAATACTACTATACTCGCTTACAAGTCAGATCCAACTGCAGGACACTTAAACCCTGTTCTGACATCATAAGTCTGCCCCAGGAGATCTGGGTCTATGTTGTTTGTTCCACTGATTCCTCCTAGTAAACTGCTTAGACCAAGATCTACAGGTGCATTAAGCAATGGCAGATCTGGGTTAGTGCAGTCTGCAATTGGACTCCAATGCAAGTGTATACAGTGTGTAAGAAACTTGCAGTTGGACTCCAATGCAAGTGTATACAGTATGTAAGAAACTTGCAGTTGGACTCCAATGCAAGTGTATACAGTATGTAAGAAACTTGCAGTTGGACTCCAATGCAAGTTTATACAGTAAGAAACTTGTGCCCTCAGCTGAATAAATTCAAGAAATGCTAAATGTGCAGGTCAAACAAACCTTTTACTGTGCTTACATTAAAAATTGTATTATATGGTACCATCTCAGAAGGCCGTGATTCATTATGAAATTTATCTAAGACCTTTTGTTATGGATCAACTGAAGCATTATTGACACAATTTTTAAATCAAGAAAAAATTACATCATCTCCATTGCTAGTAGTACATGTATCAGTTGACAATCTGTAAGTATTGGCATGTGTTAGAGTTTGAGTGACATTGAGCAATACATTAATTATATAACAGTTTATGTGACTCAACAGGCAACACTGCCTGACAAAATGAGTTACTGTGAAGGTTAAACAAAATCAATGGTCACAGTGCCCTCATTTCAATGAAAGGTGAAGTACTCAAAATGACATGTCTAAATACCAACTTATAAGACGTGAGTAACAGTGTCTAAGAAAATGACTTAAAGGTGAACCCATGCCTGTACTGACACTAGCAGGCCTACCTAGTATCATCAATCAAATAAGTTGAAATTTCACTGCAATTCTGCCCCCCCCCCCATATTATAAAATTCATTGACTTTGCTCTATAATATTGAAAGTATTGGAGTATTAAATGAAAATAAAGAAGCTTGCTCAACAATAGAGAAAGAGCAGCAAAATCCACTGCCCACAAGCCTGGGACAACAAAAAAATTAATGCTGGGCAATCATTTTTTCCCAATGTGAAAGCCAGACTGAGCAACCAAAAGTGTTATCAAACAATGATCATGTTAAAAATTAAAACTGAATTTTATATATTTTCCAGTGACAAACATTTGATTATTAAATTGTCTCTCTGGGTACCTACAGTAGGGTGCCTGAATTATTGACATAAATAATTCTGTTGTTGAGTGTTAGGTGATTGCTATTGGCAAGTCACACTAATCCTTATGTGTCAAGAACCCATTATCTGATTAAGTAACCACAATACTACACTAACACCCCATAAACAATCAAAACATGTCAATGTTCTTTTCTTTTCTTGTCAATATACCAACATATGGGAGATTACATCTTTGGTTGACACACTGAATCCTATGATCTGGTATTATGCTTCAACATTGGTTTGTTTAAGAAATGGGCACTCACTGTAGAACATGCAAAAAAAATTTCTGAATTCTGATTACAGCAATCTTTGTGGTTGCTCCAGCCGACGTTGAGCAACCAGATTTTCAATAAGACAACCATGGATTTTAAAAACTTTTCTACCCCCGTATCAACATTTTTGACAGCCATGGATTTTAGAAATTTTTCTACCTCAGTATTGACTCTTTAAATCCATGGACAAGCGATAAATTCTGCAGGACATGTTATTTTTTTAAGTGACTTATCTGGGGCAAGTGGATCAAGAAAATATTTGCTCAGTCCTGATAGTTTTTTTACGCCTCCTACATCCACCGTTAAGAAATAGAAACAAGATATGAAACTGTTGTCCACATCCTCAGACCACCTATAATAATAGCACAAGGTCTAAAATCTCTATTTTGAAAAGTGAAGGAGGTCTCCCTCTCCTAATTACACAACTCATGAAATTACTTCATATTTTACACACAATTACAAAAATGCAAAGATGACCTCACTTCCCAACTCTACCATTAGGGGTTGGATCAAGATTCTGAAACTGCAGTGCAGATCTACAGAACATCTTTAACACATGTCCCAATGTCTGAAGTCTTCACCTAAAATGGTGTTGGAAGATTACACATACACACTGGCAGGATCAAAAAGGATTCCCACCATTTCTTTGAGAAGTATGAAGTAAAGACCCTTTGTATTTCAAAGGTTACAATTGTACTGATATTCTGCTATCTGGTTTTTTAGCTGCTACTTATGAATTTGGAATCTGCATTTATTGTCATATCCTTTGAATCAGAATTTAACAAGCAGGAATCAAAATCAGCCATTGAATTCCAGTCCTTGGGTAGGATTTCCCCATAATGCAACAACAGCTATGACTGATTTTACCTCCAGAAGAGTTGCCCATTGCAGCACCATCAGAGGATGCCACTTTGGTCACAGCAGATGGATTGTATGTCCAAGATGTTCCACACACTTCAACCTTCAGATCATTGTCATGATAAACTTGCTGAATTCGACCAATTTTTCCCAGTGTCTGAAAAGCACAATATTTATTAGTAGATAAAAAAAATTAGAGCTATCACCAAGGGCCCATTGGTTGCAATATTTTCATCACTACTAATCTACAAAGTACTCCTATAGATGCTGACACGGAATACTAGAAAACTAACTCATTGAAGGTCTTATAAAATATGAAGCTGCATGCAGCTCTTGATCCAAATTGCATGTAAAGTTATGCTGCAGAAACCCACGTTAGGAGGATGGCAATCAGGGGCCATAACTCAAACCATGCCAGATATGTTAGGTGGAACTAATGTTATTGTGCAAAAACCATTTCTCTACTTTCATTCTGACCTTTTTACCCTAAATCATTAGGTTTCTTTCTTAGCCCAAGTGCAAGCCATCCACAAAGATAGATGGACCGATGTTACTGTGTGGAAACCATTTTTTCTTTCAGTAAAGGAGCTGAATAACTTCTGACCACAGAATCGATCAGCTTCTTCCACAATGCAAGTGCAAGCCATTTACAGAGTTAACTGCAGGTGTGTGAGGTAGAACTAATGTTACTGAGCAGAAACCATTTTTCTTTTTTCAGTCACAGTGGCCTTTACCTTTGATCTTCAGACACCAAAATTAATATTCTTCTTCCTCGATCCAAGTGCAATGCATCCACAAAGTGAAACCAGTTTTCTTCTTTTAATCAGTGACCTCAACCTCAAATGGAACTAACGCCACTGCGCAGAAAGCATATTCTTCCTTCTGACACAGTAGCCTTGACCTTTAAGTTTAAACCCAATATCAATTGGCTTATTCCTTATCCATGTGTAACTAGCCTTGAATTTTGTACTAAAGATGGTGGAAAAGTTATTGTGTGGAAATGAACAAGGAACAAATGGATGGAAGTACAACTAGTATCATAACATAATTTGCTTTGCCAAACAGTGGACAGATTAAAATTACCAACATTTGACCATGATTGCTCACCTGAAAGCAACATTTACTAGAGACAAGACAGTAAGATTTGAAAAAGATTTAACCAGAATATTCAGATCATACAAATCTGAATAACCTTGCGCCTGGATCGCAGACACTACCAAATTGTCTAGTTAGGGCTACTTTATACTGAATCAGGTACACATGGGTTACCTCATGGTCATTACTGGTTTTACTCTTTTTTTTTTTTTTAAAACATAGCTACAAGGGGCATCTGAAAAGTTCTGAATATTTTGTTATAACTTTTGGTTTGGTTTTTTTTTTAAAACCTATCATTATTGCCAAAATTAATAGATATAGCAATGTTCATTTGAACAACCTGCAGCTGCATGTGCAGCACATCAGACAACTACAGGTATATATATGCATGCAATATAAGTTAAGTTCATGAAAGTGATTAAAACTCACTGTCAGAGAACAATTCTGCTACTGAGTAAAAAGCATAATTTAAAATCAGGGCAATCTTAGGCACTTTACAACTGATATTATAACCAACTGGGATAAAGCCTCTGGATGAAATTCTGTCATATCCTACAATATTAAGGTGGTTTCATCATTTTAAAAATGGAAGATGCAGATGCTACTAACCCAACCAGATTCAGATGTCATGTAAATGGAAGTGAAAGACAGACAGGATATGCCTGTTAGCTGACTGCCATGTCCCAAAATGAGATATTATATTCAAGTCCATTGTGGAAAAATCGCTCATTACATGATCTTAAATGTACTGGATCCTGTCAGGGTTCTGAGTAAACTGACATAATAACTCCCGTTAGCCAAGCAGCCAGTATTGGTGCAGTTATGTTTTGCATTCCTACTTTCAATGATAGGAATAGTCTTTTCGTGTCTTGACTAACATCTGAGAGTAAATAAAGGATACTGCAGCTGTTTCTTCTCTCAACAGATTGATCAAAGAGGGGAGCAAATAATTATTTTTGGTCGACCAGTGACAGTTACCTGTTTCTAAGAAGAAAGCCATGTTGTGTCATTAGAAGGACTGAATCGTCAAAATGGGACTGCCTGTAGTTCAAATCTATGGATATTGTATGTAGCTCACTCACTCTGCATGTTTGAGTTATCATAAAATGCAAGTCGTGCACAATAACTGCTACAGTAGGGGGGAAGATGGTGACTCAAACTCAGACAAGTTTTGCCATGTCAAACCCAAGAGAGATTCCATATGGGAATAATGTGAGTTTGCATGGTCTAGATATGTCCAAATAGGACTGCAAGTCAGACATGACCTTGTTGTGGCTAACATCATCTCTTCAAACAAGTCTAAACATGTCTAAGATCATGGAACAGTGACCTTTGATTATGATAGGGGCTAACTTCTTGTCTACAAAGAGAAAGAAAAAAGCTTGCTGTTAGGGAATGGGTGCTGATGGTGTGATATCATGTGAATGTGACACAAGTCATTGACAATACACGGTTTCCCCCTGTATGTCCTCAAAGTCGAGGATCTTCAACTGCTGCGATCCTCTCAACAACTGAAGCTCAAAACTCCTGTTCAATCTGGACATCCCTGAAAGGAGTGACCAGTGAAGGAGGATTATCTCTGGACATCAATGGAACAGTGGCAATCTCAACTGCATGAGCAGAATGGACATCATAATGACTTGTCTGAATGTTGAGCATATCAGTGATCCAGAATGTGTCATCTCAGTCTCAGCTAGTACAGTCTGTGTCCCTCATCTCTTAATTATCTTCATAATCAAACTTGATGGAGAAAGAGTGTTAAAGGTGTCAATGGGTACCTGTGTACTCGGGTACCCGCCCATTCAAAATTACCCAGGTAAGAAAAGTAGCTATAGGGTACCCATATAGTTCATGTTAAAAAAAAATATATATTAAAAAATTTTCTGAGTTCTGATCAAGTATTATTTCTGGTGATGTCAGGAGCAAGCAAGACACAAAATAATGAGTACAGTTCGAGGCTCGCATCATGTGACATTGATCCCTCGTAGACCTCCATCTAATGATTTTCAATTGTCCACATGTGTGACTATATGTACTCAAACAGTTTCCTTATTTTCTATTTATAGTAACTGTACATGACATGTTTCGAAGAGAACAGACGGGTTTCTTGAATTTTGAAACCAAATGTCACAGATTAATTATAACTTTATACACACTTATGTAGTGGACCAGTCTATACTGAAAAAACATGGCACCAAAAATCAAGTGAAATGGACTTTATCAATGTGACTCATGGATGTTATATGACTGAAAAATGTTCGAGGAGAAGGATTTTGTTAAACTGAAAAAAATGTTGCATCAGGAAAAAACAAATCAATAGCACTTTACAAATTTTGAAAGAGGAATTCTATAGTGATATAATACAGCATTCAGAATTCGTGGACTTGACTTTACAACCTTTGGGCGAAAGCTAAACATGTGATGCAGACTATAGAACAAGTCACATGGGTCATGTAGGCATTCAACACCGACTATTTCAGTAATGGGTGTCATTGTTTAGAATTTGATTCTACATACCTTAAAAAGGCAAGTATTCACTTCATTTGGATTTGTATTCATCCACATTTCTTTGGAAGGTCATTATTTAGATGCCCCAAGAGGTGATTACGGCAAAATCAATGTTAAAGTATGTAGACATATTTGGACAAAATGATCCAGTACAATCCAGATTGAATGTGATGTCACAATGAAAGCTACGCATATTGATACCAACAAATTCATACTTCCCTTGATTGTGACAATTCCACTCAATGTGGTCTTATTCTGACACAAGTTTAGTACATGGCCACCACTGTAAAAGTCCACTGTGACAGACAATTTCATCTGGAAGTTTCTTGGTGACAGTTAAGGTGCAGAGCATTCAATAATCAGGACAAACAGACTCTGGTTAAAGAAAATAAGTGCTAAATTTTAAGAGAACAATTTATATTTAAATAAAATGAGTAAATGCACATAGATGACCCATGTGACTTTTACTATAATTAAAGTGAATGTCGTGTATAAATAATTTATCATTTTGCTTTGTGTTTGTAACTGATCTGTGACAAGAATTTTAACTCCAGATTTAGGTAAGTAGCAGAAATAAATTTTAATAAATGTACATTTTTCATATGGTTTTCTGATGTAATATATTTTATGCTCAAATATTACTTTATTGCCACTCAATAATTACACTTATACCTCTCAGGGGGTTGGCATGTATGAACTTACAACAAAGCTGTATAATTTCCCTTTGATCAGGTAACCGATCATTAGGATCGTTGGGTATCCAGTTGACCTTTTCTAAAATTTTGACATCTCTAGAGATGTATGTCCACACCACCTTCCAGGTGATTAACAGAGCATGTACAACCAATGCTTCTGGGGTTGGAGAACAGTGAAAAAAAAAAGAAAAAGAAATGTCAGGAATCAGATGGCTTCAAAGGCACAGACCTGATGGAAGGTTCCTGGAGGGATAACTCTGCATGAAGCAGTTGTCCTCACTTGATAATGAGCTAGCCAGGACACTGAGCTTGCCTAGAATGTGTCGGACTTGAATGTTAATATATATCATGAGGGTATTCTCCAACCATGTGGCAAATGTCTGGTGATTGTTCTGCCCTTTCAGAGGTACATCACAATTGAATTATTGAGAGTTCCATATCAAGATGGATACATATTGTGAATGAATAGGTTTGACTTCTCTACTGATTATCACCCTGAACTGCAAATGAGGGAAATAAGGTTACTCATGTCTTGAATCAAAAACCATACTTTCAAAATGTTTTTGTAGTAAGCCATTTAGGAATGCCACCTTCTCAGTGCAGGATGTCCTTAACTGAGACAAGACATGTCTAACATCTTACTGACAGTCTAACTTTAGTATCTAGATGAATAAAATGTTGAGATGGAACAAGGTCCAACTTCCCTACACTGATCATCCATTACACAATGAGATAAATAAGGATATTCATCTCATTAACCAAAATCCAAACTTACCAAATGTATCTGTGATGTGTCATGCAGGAATGTCACCATCTCTTCAGTGGATGTCCTAAACTCTTAGCTCATTCATATGGCTGGGCTGGTTGGTCAGCTGTCATATTGGCATACAAAATATGGTACATGCCTTGTGGTCCCACCAGCGTGTGCAGTCTGGTCATATGGCCATTCTGTCTGTCTGGACAGATGGCTCACCAGTCAGAGAAAACAGATTCCTGACTACTGTAATCATAAATAGCTCATTTGCATGACTGGACTGGTTGGTCAGCAGTCAGAATGGTGTAATAAAGAAAATATATGCCCTGCAGTCTGGTAGGCTGGTGTGGTATGGTCAATATGGACTGTCCATCTGTGTTTTACTGTATGGGACAGCCATCCATACCATATCTGTCGCATTGCAAATCTGTTTTCTTCATATTTTCATGCACACACTGGTAAATGATACTTGTACATGCATATGTCTCTCAGGTGGGGGACAAGTCGGACTGTAAACCTTCATGCTTGTAGGTAGGATAATATCGATTGCAAGCCCTCACACTTCATGGGTAATGTCCTATTTGTGAGCCCTCAAACCTCACTGGCGGTATCCTAAGCTTATCTCTAGTGGGATTACTAGATATAAATGCCATTTCTACTCACTGACATATCGACAACAAAGCCTTTTGAGTCATATTGATCATATGCGATTCCTAGGCATGATTGGAACTGCCTGTGCTTTCTACTGAATTCATGGATCTCAACATCATCCATAAAGCAAATCAAAGATTCTATTCTACTGTATCCATGAATACAGTAAATTCTGGCACTTTTCTGCATCTCCACGGGAAGTGGAGAGGGCATCTCAACAATACCCATGAAACTGATCAATGATTCAGACGTGATGTGTATGTTAAAAGTCTTGTGACAATGTATTGGAGCCATGCTTGGTTTTGCGACCCTTGAGCTAGCTGTCTTTTCAAAACATTGGATCAAGTATTTGATACCAAAGTGCACACACATTATATGTGAGTGCAGCTGTATGCATAGAGATGTCTTACGTCCATCCTCCATGATCTTGAGTTGTTTATACTTCTTGCAACAAATATATATAAATAAAATAATGTAAACCATGATATTAAAAGGACTTAGAAGTGTCACAGATGACCTGATCAAATTAAATGTTAACAATCAAAATACACAAGATGTAAACAAATGGTACGATAATTGCAAAATAGATGAAAAAGTTCACTGTAATTCACAAAGTTGTTAAATGCACCATATAAAACTTTTTGACATACTACACGACAATGAAAACAAAAGACATCTTACGAAATATAAGTATAAAATTAAATGGATTGTATCTGGAGGACAGATTTACAGCATGACAGTGAAAGTAAAAACTGGTACATCCAGGTATAATGGTAACCTCCTAGCAGTTAGCAAGGTAAGTTAACCTGTTGGAGAAGCTTTCCTTTACCTATATAATACATAAAAACATTTTTCATCTTTCTGGGAGGACTGGATTCAGAAGGCAGCAAAGAAAGTTATCCTAATGTATTTGATGGAGAAACAGTCTTAAAATTTCTACATGAACTGAAGAAAGAGTCCTATTATTTCCACATGGACCATGGAAAGGGTCCTAACTTTTTCCACACATGGACTGGGAAAGACCTCCTAAGGTTTCCACATGGAATGGAGAAAGGGTAAACTTGTTTCCATATGGAATGAGGAAAATACTATTTTAAATGGACCGGGAAAGGCGTACTGTTTACACAGAAGGCTCATTGTTTGTTGGGTCTTTAAATTTGAGGCTTGCAGAACCATAAAATCCATAATTAATACCCCATGATAAATAGTAAATTCTCAGTACCAACCAATTTCTAGTTGGTTGTATCAATCATCATGAATCTATATGAAATGTTATTTTAAATGGACTGACAAACCGATATTTGTCATCACCTCTACCAAGAAGAGAGTTCCAGACTGGAAAAGTCCCTTTTTTTTCCAACACCTTTTATTCAAAACACGGTCTGCTGTTTTCTCCATACTAGTCTCCCACTTTTTGCAGGAATGTGACCCTAGACATAAAGTTTCAAAATCCTTAAAGAGCTATGTAAAATAAACAAGAAAACAAGAACAATGATTTAAAATATCTATTGACTCTTTACCGGCAGCATGGCTTCAGCCCACTCTCCATGACCACGCTGTAGGACTTTAATTCTCTCCACATCACTGCAGACTTGGACAAGGTCCCCTACACCAAACTGAGGTGTTGCTGTTGCGGAGGCAGTACTTGTACTCGCGAGATTGACATTAGATTCACTGCTAGCTGAATTCATACTGTTTGGTGTGCTCACCTTTGTTAAAACTGCTGGGTTGAATGTCCACCTAAAGAACAAAGATCAAATAAATTCAACATGGATTTAATTTAAATTTATTTTGAAATGAAAATTTAAAATGCTAATATACTGTACCTGACATAAACCTAATCATGCCTTAATAAATACCCATCCCACATATTAGTACAAACTTCAACATAATTTCCCTTACTAAGCATGTTACTCTATTCTGGCATGCCTCTGGGCAGAAAAGTGCTTGATAGAACTCACCTACAACAATGTCATTTTCCTAGAACTTACTACTTTTACATATCTCATGTAGATACCTAACGAGTTAAATCAGAATCTTACATATGCTTTCTTTAACGCAACCATAATGGAAGAGACATTACACCTTCAAGTGGGGGCCCCGAGTGGCCGAGTGGTCTAAAGCGCTCTCCATTATGGATCACTGCCATCTCACCTCTGTCTGCGTGGGTTCGAGTCTAGGATTCGGCGAATGTGGATATGTGAGAAAGCTTGCCAGTAGCTTCTCGTGGGTCGGTGGTTCTTTCCAGGGATTTCCCCGTTTCTTCCTCCACCATTAATACTGGCTGTCATGTATAGCCTATCGTGTGCTGAAAAATGGCGTTAAGCCCCACAACAACAACAACAACAACACCTTCAAGTGAAGTGTACTCAACATAAAAGGGAGCTAACTCTTTTAGGATGTGCATGGTTGTACAGCCTCAACTAATTTTCAAGGACTTCCAAATATTTTCAAGGAGTATTTTTTTAAATGGAAATTGAACTTTCTCCACATATTACTTTGCTTATAAATGGGTACAAAAGTAGAGATTGTTGTTGTTGTTGTTGTTGTTGTAGGGTTTAATGCCATTTTTCAACACAATATAGGCTATACATGGCAGCCAGTATTAATGGTGGAGGAAGTACCCTGGAAAACCCCAGGAAGAACCACCGACCCACGAGAAGCTACTGGCAGGCTTTCTCACATACCCATGTTAGCCGAGCCTGAGACTTTAACCCAAGCAGACAGAGGTGAGATGGCAGTGATCCAGAACGGTGGGCGCTTTAGACCACTCAGCCACTCGGGGCCCCCAAAAGTAGAGAAAACACACACAATTAATTAGCTTGCCACAACAGCATGGGTTGCTACTCCATTTGAAAACTACTCATGTCTTGTGTCATTTGATTGACCCATATATTTAGTCATTATTTTTTGAAAATGCATAAACAAAACAATTTCTGAATTTAAAAAGTTCCCATCTCATGCCTTCCTTCCAAGACAGCATAATTTAGCCACTTCTGGAGAGTTCATTACACATATATCTCCTGGAGATAAAGGCTGCAGTGACTTTTCAATCATGGTAGGAGATGCAGTATGGAAAGGGCATTCTTACTCTACCTGATACCTTGACCATCATCAATTATATCTGACAGTAAGTAGGAAATGAAGTCCCCAGACCTCAGTTTTCTGGTATGGATTTTCTCAGGTGGTGTCACTGCTGATACATCCCAAGCAGGCTCACCACCCAAGTTAACTTGCTGTCTGAGAGAATCAGCCAGTTCATACCAAAGAGTAAATTTACATGGGTGAAAGTTGGGAAAAACCACAATACTTAAAAGTGGTCCGGCAGTCAAAGGGGCCACCTAGGACACCTTGTGGGTCCAGGGAGAAGACTTGGTGGAGGGATCTATGGGGGGGGGGGGCAAAGCCCCCCAAAAGCTAAAAAAAGAGTTATTTTGACACTATATTTTTTGCACGATTTGTCCTATAAATTAAATCTTCACTGACTTAAAATAATTACTGATCTCAAATTGTTCTGTGTACAATGACAAAACATAATTTCACTTCTGATGGACTGCTTACATATGACTGTAAAACAGAGGACTGACTCTTTGGTTAGCCAAATTAGGCTCTGGAAACAAGATGTTCATGCTTCAAAAACAATGTATGGATTAGCCATTTGCTCAACTCACTGAAATCAAAAGACAGTCGGCTTATGTGACAGGTCTGTGTTGAATAGGTTATCAAAAGAAGCTGTATATGGCTATTCTTTATGACTAATGAACCAAAAATTTGCCTGACTTTATAGACAAATTTTAAATATTGAATGAACCCAACCCGAATGAAAAAGGACAAAACTAATATCTCTTCTCTGAAATAAGCTTTTTACATCACCGATTGCTTTAATTCACAAGCAAATTGATAAAGATATCAAGTTATACATGTCACACTGGCACAAAAGGCGACTTCCATTTTTGCTGTGATAACACAATTATTTTACCCAGCATCCAGAATGCTTCAACACACTACCTTAATGATAAAAACTGCCTCACTTTCATATTAGGCATATTGGTACCTCTGAGTTGCACTGATGATGTACTGTGATACAACAATTACAAGTAAGATAAGAAATATTTCCACACCAATTTGCATAATATTCCTTTATCTAAACAACAGTTTTGTCTGCACACACTGAGCAATCACTGTAGGTAAGCTCCAGGGAATGCCTAATGCAGGGGGAAACCATTGTTTGGTTAGGAAACACCTGACCACTGACTGCAGAAAGCAAGTGAACATTACACATGACATTTATATAAGAAATAAGAAATTTGCTAGCAGAGGGAATTAGAATGGCCATTGTGACAAGGTAACCACTCTGCAAAGGTGACTGTTAGGACAGGTGTGACTGATGTTTACCAGTGTAGCCAAGTAGTGTACAAATTAATATGAACTGAATTCTATGCTTTGTTTAACTCCAATAAAATAGTGGGACCAACTACCATAGAACTGGAGCTAGCAAAAATTAAATTTTAAAGTTTGGGGCCCAGAGATCAAGAGAAAATGTTTAGACCCTGCGTGGGAATAAAAACAGTCGCATTGTTTTTGAAAGAATCCTCTGGTAACTCCATTCTCTGCATATATATGGTAAAATGACCCAGCAATTATTCAATGAAATATTTCTTCAATCCCAGGGTCTCAAAATGTTTAGACTGGTAAATAAATTGAAAAAGAGATACTTCCATGGCTTTCCATGGCTATCCCCATGTTTTTTCCTTACATATTACCACACCAGAAAGAGTTGTGACTCTTCCCAGAAACTTAAGCAGAGGTCAAAAACTACACTGATCTCCCAAATGGTTACCACATGGGGAATCTATGTACAAAGTTTGGTGAAGTACAGAGTTATTGACATATCAACAGATGGGGGGGGGGGGCTGCTAAAGTGCGGGGATAATAATACATTCATGACTTCATCATTTGGAAGAATTTAATACCATATATACTCACTAATAAGTCAAACCCAACTGCAAACTCCACAGGCCCAGATCTGCCAGTTTGTTAGGAGTAATAAGTAGAAGAAAAAACACAGACCCTGATATGCCAGAGCATTATGCAGTGGCAAAAAAGGGTCTATGTTGTTGTGAGTGTATATGGTAATCACTGTCACTGATACTGTCGGACTTTCTATATGGACAATATTCTGGACCTGGCTACAACATGTGCTAGACTGTCAAAAGTGAAAACACAGTAAGCAATTTAGCTCACAGAAGAAAGATGGGGGGGGGGATTCTTTTTCTAATCCTAGTCAACAATTCAAATTAATTATACACAATTATACAATATTTTTGGTTCTAATGGAAGTGATAACTGATATAATCTGACTGCATGACAATTGCTAAAATATTTTACCCTCTGTATATCAGCAGTCCCTAAAACATATTTTTTAAATAAAATAAAATTCATCTTTGTATGCAAAACTGCTAAGTTTTACATCTAAAGAATTACAATGAAATACAATATTTATCACCTTTCAAATTATCACAATTAACCAAGCACAGAAAAAGATAAACTGCATCAAAAACCAACCTATCATCATCGTGGAATAAAACACAACAGTATTTCAGTTTCTTTTTTTTGTATTTCATTGATAATAAAAACTAAATATATATTGAGCCAAACGATTGTTGAATGCTGTACAATAGTACTTGCCTGTTACCACTTGGATACGACACAACAATATCATGATCTTCATCAATACCAACAACTGTCCCAGTCTGACCCAGACACTGAAAAATGGCACAATGAAATATTTTTAAAAAGTCAGTGATAAGAATTACAATTAAAATTAACTGGATCAATAAAGAGGTACAAACCTACTTCACTTATTCAACTGTCACTGAATAAAACTGCCACTTAAATATCACATTAAAAATGGAAATATCTACAGAAAGCTATTCAGGACACAAACTTTTCACTACAATAATTAGTATACTCAATGCCTTCAAAAATAATGGTTTAAGTTCAATTCAAGAGATTAAGAAATATTTATATTGGTTAATAAAAAATATTTATACTGGTTAATATATAATTCTACATTACATTATATAGTGCACTATTATGACTTTAATTAGTCCTTAACTATTAGAAAAATCATGACAAAAGCTCCCTGAAAAGACACAATTTGCTTGCAAAGTGCCAAAACATAGAGGTAACTATCCCAGCTAATCAGATTAGAAATATAGTCTCTAAATCCAGAGAAGCAATAAGCCCAGCCAATCAGATTAGAATTATAGTCTATAAATCCAGAGAGGTAACAAGCCCAGCCAATCAGATTAGAATTATAGTCTATAAATCTAGAGAGGTAACAAGCCCAGCCAATCAGATTAGAATTATAGTCTACAAATCTAGAGAGGTAACAAGCCCAGCCAATCAGATTAGAAATATAGTCTATAAATCTAGAGAGGTAACAAGCCCCATCAATCTGATTTAAAATATTGTCTCCAGAACTAGAGAGATAACAAACCCAGCCAACCAGATTAGAAATATAGTCTCAAGATCTTGAGACAATGGTAATACAAGTTTATTTACTGAAATGAAGCAAATGCCAATCAGTCTCCTGATGGTTAACATTAGTGATGGGAATTGGTTGGAATTTCACAACTGATAATCGGTTCCACTTAACCAACTGATAATCGATTATAATCTGTTACAAGAGCAAATTTTAATTTTTGTCTGATATACAGTTATATCTTCACTCAAGAGTTCAAAATGTTAATAAATGTACACGAGTAAGCTCTTTTAATGACATGTATACTTTAACCTGATAAAATATTAATTTTTTTTCTATTGTGTTATTTTTGTTATACAACTTTATTAAATGAAAGGAACTTATTATGGCTGATCAGTTTTATGTAACTGTAAAACTGCTGCAATCCACCCAAACCCTTTCATTTATATGTGATGCATCTGTCATTTAAAACAGGGGTCGGCAACCTATTTTACATAGCGTGCCACTTTTATCTGGATTAATTACAAAATGAACGAGCGAATGCCATCAGTAAGAGAGTAACACTGTTAAAATTGAGATTTTTGGCTGCCCTTCGTGTGCCACACAAAACCTCTTGACATGCCACCTTGTGGCTCGCATGCTGTAGGTTGCCGAACCCTGATTTAAAATATTGAAGAATGTAGTTTTCTTGTTTGTCATTACTTACAAATACTATAAAGGATTTTTTATTTAAACAAACAAATCATCAAAATTTGCTTAAATTTGTTAAAAACTTAAAATATTAAAAAGCAAAATCATGTAATAATGACTATATCTTCTTAATTATGAAAGTTTACACCTATGGAGAATGATATGGTTTTAGATTTGTAAGTGATGAAGAGAACCAATAATTCAGATTGACTGTGCCGGATTGGAAGTCCTATACAGCTTACCATTTAGACCACAGTTTTGCTAACCTTTGTGTTTTGCATGCAGCTAAAAAGAAGCAGTCTCCCTTTCCACAATCGATTATCGATTAAAATGATGATATTGGCCCATTTACCAAGTCTGATTAAAATCTAAATCTGATGCCCTGAAATCTGAAATACAATTTTAGAATCATTTTTTTTGTTTCAGTCATAAGGACCTTAATCTTTCAATCCCATAATCAATAGCTGTTTTCCCCACCACAAGTGCAAGCCACCGACAAAGTTGGATCCCGGTCTGTAATGTAGACCTAACATGATCATTCATGCAAATTCTGTACATCTACCTTCTCTAAATGAATTTGGGGCAAAACGGAATTTCATAAACTGGAATTAATTATTATGAACTTTTCTGAATATACAGTAGGGACGACAACTTTTTAAATGTAGCTGCAGTGAATGAAGAAAATAAGTACTAGAGAATATGGTTAAGGATTATAGCCAGGAGAAAAATTTGGGTAGTGTACAGTGGGCAGTTTTTTTTCTACCTCAAACATGCCATCTGCCCATCCTCCATGGCCATGCTGTAAAGACTGCACAATCTCAAAGTCCAAATCTACATTCACCTGGTCTCCAATAGCCAGTCCTCCTGGGCCAGCTCGAGATCCAGACCCCTGTTCACCTACAAAAAGTTTGATTAAAGGATATTTTTGTTATTTATTATATAATAAAACAAAACTAGAAATGTGTTATCATCCATATTGCCAAGCTTTTATTCCATTTTATTCTGATAAGTGTCTTAATGATGTAGTTTCTTTACCTATTAGTAATTGTGCTTTCTAAGCTAAATGAAGTGTTGACATATTCAAGTACTGGGAGTGGGTCACTTACAGTTTATATCCACCACCTGGCATAGCAGGATTTTTATAAGTGGTCGGTGACTTTTTGGAAAAACACACACTACACTCTAGCTTCAACCTGGAAAAAGATGATGACATGACAAGATATGTATTCCAAATAAGCATATTAAACCTATCTGCATTACCTAACAGTGAAAGATGATCTCTGTAGACAGTTCCTCCCTTGGCATCATTCACCACCTTCAGGTCTGCCTGTAAAAAAAAGTACAAGACTCATATTACTTTGGATTGTTTTTAATATTACAGAGTTCTAACTTGGTCAAGGATTATTGGATATAGTAAAGTTTAAAATATTTGTGGCACACTAGATTGTACACCACTACCTTGCTTTAGCACTCCCTGAAGCAGGTGGATCCAATATTTTGTCTTACAGAAAAGGCAAAAAATATTTTCCTATTTTCCTATTGGCTTAAAACTAAAATTTGCTTAAAGATTGGTAAATGAAGGTTTGATGTATCACTCACTCTGTTGCTGAAAATGGTGGCTATCATGGCTTAATTTGAAACTGTCATGAAATTCACAAATTCTAATAAGAGATCATTTACTGTAGTATCATCAATTTTCGTGGGGGACCAATTTTTGTGGTTTTCGTTGTTGCCCCGAAACACGAATTTAAATCCCCAACGAAAAATGAGCCACATAGGATGATGATCCTCCTCCCCTGTTTTCTTACAGTGTTTCATTCCTAGAGATTAGCACAGCTACTATTATTTGATAAATCAAGGTCAATACTGTAATCTGGTAATTAGCTTTTACATGTGTTTGTTTTATTTTTTATTTTAACCTTTTGAAACAAGAATTATAAATTATTTTATATTGTTTCAATGCACATGTTTGATAAGGTATCCGATAACTGTAATTTTACACTCACTGCCTTAAATCGATATGTAAATAAGGACAGAGAGAAAATAGAGAAAGAGCATAAGGTATTCAAACAATAGTAATACTGAAAATGAAAGAAAAAAAATAATACAAAATAACAGTATACGAAAATTAAATTTAATACTTATTCAAATTGATCCTTCATTCGAGTACAACTGTTGTTAAAACATTTAAATCCTTCTGAAAGCACATTTCATTTTATCCATGCATTTTTAATCCAAAAGAACAATAATCCTGTAAAATACTAGAACTATTTCTTCAAACATTATTATTAATGAAACACTATGTATATGCATTAAATACAGCAAAGTATTAAAGCTCACACTTCACAGATTTTTGGACAAAGCCACTGCATCAACATCGTGTCAATCAAGTCTCATGGTACTCACAAATGCTTCTCAGGTAAATAATCCCCAAACTGCTGAATTAAACAAGTCCAGCTTTCTCAAAACTACTGATAATTAGGTCCAATCTTTCACTCATTGTCGTGTGAGCTGCAATTTTCTCACCCATGCGACAGAAGAACCTAGCTATTTTGCTAACCTTACTTTTCTTATCTCAGTCTGGTTATCTCAGTCCGGTCATCTTGGTCAAGGTGTCCACGCGCTATGGACTACTTTTAAAAAATAAACCTTTGTTGTCTTCTGCTATGCCTGATGTAGTTGTTCTAAAATCAAACAACAAGGAAATCCCAGTCGCGGGGTTACATTATCGTCAAGCCTCGTGGGGAGACAAATAATGTAACCCCTTGACTGGGATTTCCTTGTCACAGTCCAAACCCCAACATAGATTCTATATATCCATTCTGTGTGATTTCAACTGATTAATGAGGTTGCAAGGTTTACTATTACTGGGCACTGATCGTCACCAGTAACATCTTATTTTTCCGTAATGGCGTCCATGACAAGTTCAGCATACCACTCACGGAAGTGTGACTTTAATTCTTCTTTGTACTCTTTATTTACTGTCAAGTCTAGTGGTTGAAGTCGGTCTGTACAAGAGGCAGGCACAAACAAAGGAGTGATTCCACTGTCTTTCAATTTAGTTACCATCTTTGCACTTTGGTGGGCTCTAAACACATCAAATATTGCCATTGCTTGCTGATTGCATTGCACAAGGGGCAGCTGGTCATATGTTTTGCTCACATATGGAATGATGACATCATCCACATAACGTATCATAAATTCTTCGATACTCCAGTGTGAGTCTGTTTGAGTCACATCCCAGTGCTCAGGGAAAACTACACCCTTAGGCAGACATCTGTCAGTCTTCCCTGTGTAAATGACTTGTGGGGGCAGGAGAGTTCTGGATTTTGTTACTGTGAGTAAAATCATAATCTGCCTCTTGTCATCAAGTGCAGAAACTGACACTTGCTTAGATCCACGGGCTTCCATCGTCCAGTTGCCACCTGGCACCAGTTGGCACCTAGTCTGATCCCAATTTATTATAAGACAGTCTGGAATATTGTGCTGTTTCACTACAGTGTTAACTTTCTCCAAGATCGTTTTCTTAATGTCTTCAAAATCATGGGGCAGCTGTTTTACGCTTTTCCTTCCTTTCTGCAAAATCCCATACGGCGAAGTAGTGACCTCGCCCAATGCTTGGTGATGTTGAAGTGTCCACCGTAACATGCCAGCTGGCTGTGAGCATGCTTGACGATCATAGCCTCTGCCCCAGCCATTACAATCCTAATACTGATCACTTCTCCATTAATTCTAACTTTCTTCACCCAATCTTGTATCTCCGCATCAAGCATGCTTCCCAACATCAAAGGATTGCCCGGGGGTGATTTGGGTAAATCAGAAAGTTCTTGCCCATCTTGCTTTCTTAACTTTATGTATCTGGTCCCGCACACTCCGTACAGTGGTCTCACTGATTGTACAACTCAGATCGCTACTGAATTTGCGGGCTGCCTTGGCAACACCATTATCGATGGAGTATCTGGCTATCTTTGCCCGGATTTCCTCGTTGTGAACTGTTGTACTCTCCTTGCTTTCTTTTCTGGGGCAGTGACTGAAGCAGGGGTTCTACTGTGTCATTAGCTGCCTGGTAAGCAAGTGCCTGCGCCGTGTTTGAAGCTTCATACGTGTTAGGAAGTCCAGGAACCAAGCGGGATCTAAGTTGAATTTTACCACTCTTAAGCCACTGTGTTAGAAAGTACTGATGGTGCAACTTGATGGACAGTGGTTTAAGTAAGAGATCATTCATATGTACTTTAATAACTGACTGGCCTAGTGTTGTGGGCTGCATCGGCTTCCTTTGATGTTGAGCACTCTAACGAAAACATGGCGAAGTGATTAATTTGACAGGTGTTTTATTTGTGCTCACAGAGATGGAAGTATTGTTTTAGTGTTGTTGGCTATGTTGGTTTTGACTGATGTTATTCACTGGTCAAAAACACAGTGTAAGTATTGAACTTGCCAGGTCTTTGATTTGTGCTCAGACAGGTGGTAGTATTGTTTTAAACATTAAAGTGACCGACGTTAGCGTCAGCATAGTTTTATTCTTTTGTATTCTTTATTTTGGGTATCTGTAGAGGTTAAACCATGAAATTAAATACCTACTAATATGCAAACTTTGACAGGCAAAACCACGAAAATGCCTTTTTTTTTTCACAAACCACAAAAATTGAGCGCAACGAAAATAAATGATACTACAGTATTTTGCAAGACTGTCTTTAACAAATATATTTCCTCAATAAGTAACACAACATATGATGAAAAATAACCAATACAAATGTTGGGAAATACCTACTGGTGATAACAATGTGAGAAATAAATACTAATAAAAGAAGCTTTCACAATGAAATTTGTTTTAATTTATGTTTTAATGCAACTTCAATCTGATCATTTATTAATATATGACCTGTACTATTAAAAAATGCCAAACAGTATGGTGATGCATGCTAGCAATTCTATTAGAATCAAATTAAGTGCTAAGTCAGTGGCAAAGCTGGATTTATTCTGACAACTACTGAAAATATTAGATGTCCTTTGCTATAACACAAGTTAATTAACAGATTATTTGCCTCAGCCAAAAACTATAGTTGTGTCAACATCTCAGTAATATCTGTACATAGGGTCAGTCTCATTTTTTTTTAAAGTGCACACTGTAAACAACTCCTAACAATGGTGCTCATGTCTCATGTGGATTCTTCTTCAAAACATTCAGTAAGTGATTCAAAAAATAAACTTTCAGGTTCTAATAAAAAAAACAAACTTTTTTGTCTTTTTCTATAAGATAATTTTTTAACAACGAGATTTATATGTAGTGTTCTGGGACTGTGCAACTTCCACCTGCCAAAGGTTTTAGGGTACTGCCATGTTGCCTGAGCAATTCTAAAACTGATATGCTGCCCAAGGCAATTAAGCAATTATAATGCAAAAACACTATGTCAGCAAAAACATTGCGCGACCAAAAACACTATGTGAGTTTGACACATTCCTGTAGGGATAAAAATACTGCCCATGTTGGCAGTTTATTGACATGATGGTGACCTGCAAAATTAGTCTCTCTGGTTCCAGTTCACCAATCCATACAAAATCTGCTGCATCTCTGTACAGAAAGGAGTGAGGTTCTAGAGTGAGAGTCAAGACTCCAGTTTGAAACTGAAGACAACAGAAGAGCCTAAAAATGAAATACATCCTGGCTCCTGACAAAACCAGAGGTATTTCTTGTGGGTCAGGATGATTGAGATGTAAAGGTACACATCCTGAAGATCTCAAGGGACCACCCAGTCACTGGGTCTTATGGTGTTTCTGACCAAGATGCAAGTCTCCATAAATCTTCTTCCCAAAGAAATCTGTTGAGGTAGAAAGACTGATAACAAGTCAAAATTTTCCACTTTTTTTCAAGACTCTGGCCACTTTCCACCCTCTCCATTGCACACTTTCAAAGAAATGCATACATCTCTTCCCAATGATGAACCAGTTTGGACTGGTGAAAGAACTGGCAACCAGTAGTGGAAGCATACAAGAGAGACACCCTTCTGCTGTCCCACAGGCTTTTAGTCTGAAGAAAACTTATGAGTAAGCTCCCAAACTATGGCCAAGTGTGCGAGCAACAGAAGGTCTGATGAAAAAGGGATCCAAGAATGTCTCTCTAAACTGAACAGAATCCTAATGCTCTTGGCTCCCAAAAGCTTTGGACACAGCTCTGTGAAAGAAGACAGTTAAGTTTACCAAAAGTCCAGACTTCCAACTCCTCCATCACCTGCTTCAAAGGGTGGGATGAAAAAGGGGTACCTGATGTCAAAAAAAAGACCCTGCCACAACCAGTTCCTCTGAAAACTTCTTGAAGTCAACTAGAATTAAAAGGGTATCATCACCCTGGCCTCATTTTTGAGGTAAGACAGGACTATCCTACATGGTCTCCATCTCTGGTGAAGAGGAGGTTAAAATCATATTTTTGCTGTCCTGTAACTGTTCATGGGAGGCAACTGGACTAACCCCCCTGTCTTCCAAATAACCCATTTACAAATTGTTTTTTAAAAATTATTACTGTTAGTTTTACAGCTCCCCTTATTCCTTCTTGAGTGTCATTTGTAATTTTTGTTTGTGAAATCTTTTTGTGTTTAATGTTTTAAAAGATCAAGAGCAACTCCTGATATTATGCTGTAGTCCAATGGGTTACCTGAATTTGACCTAAATGCCATCTAGAAATGACAGCATTCTATGTCAAACAAGGGTCAAAACTCAGATGAATATTATATTTTTATGGAAGAGGTCAATAATCATACCTGACCTATGTCTTGCAAATAACCCATGTACAAATTGTGTTTTTTCAAAAAATTATTACAATTATAAAACTATTACTGAAAGACCACCTCTTCTGCCAAAAAATTATGGTCTCTCAAGACAGGTGGTCTTTCATAACAGGTCACAATCTTGTATAATCAATAAATTTGTGCACTGAGAATTTGGTCTCTCAAGACAGGTGGTCTCACAAAGCAGTGGTCTTTCAAGACAGGTTTTACTGTAGTTAGTTTCATGGCTCCCCTTATTCCTTCTTGAGTGTCATTTTTAATTTTTGTTTGTGAAATCTTTTTATGTTTAATGTTTTAAAAGATCAAGAACAAGTCCTGATATTATGCTGTAGTCCAATGGGTTACCTGAATTTGACCTGAACTCATGCCGAGTTACATGAATATAACCCAAATTCATGCCCCTGGGTTCCAAGTTATTTATATTTAACCAGAATTCATGCAAATGGGTTCTGCTGTACCTCAGTTTAACCCCAATTCCTGCACCTCAACTCTGAGTTCCCTGCATTTAACCTGAATTCATGCCCCCATACTTTTGGTTACTTGAATTTAACCCATGGCTTTGAGTTTCCATAATTTAAACTGAAAACATACTCCTGGGATCTGGGTTACCTGCATTTTACCTGAATTCGTGCCCCCATGCTTTTGGTTACCTGAATTTAACCCCAAATCATGCCCCATGACTTCGAACTTCCAGAATTTAACCTGAAATCATACTCCTGGGATCTGGGTTGCCTGGATTTAACCTGAATTTATGTTCCTGGGCTCTGAATTACATAAATTTAAACAATACATGCCCATGGGCTCTGTGTTACCCAAGTTTAACCCAAATAAATGAATTTAACTGAATCATGTCCCTTGGCTCTGAAAATAGGGACTATGAACACTCACCATGCCCTCAAATCCAACTCTGTACAGATTCTTGGATACGTTATCCCATAGCACGTATGCAGCACTTCTTGGACTGGCTGCACTCCAGTCCTACAAAAAAGAACATACATTTCTTGCAAGAAAATAAAATATATTTGCCTTTGG
The DNA here is from genome assembly GCA_016617855.1 of Megalonaias nervosa. Taxonomy (NCBI): domain Eukaryota; kingdom Metazoa; phylum Mollusca; class Bivalvia; order Unionida; family Unionidae; genus Megalonaias; species Megalonaias nervosa. The sequence continues at coordinate 89,638 of JAECUM010001510.1, forward strand.
TGAGTAGATTTATAGCCATGGAGGTCTAAAACCAGACACATACACTGTACCCTACCAGTGGGTTACACCTTTGTAACCATGTTAAGATATATAACTATTTTCATTTTTCATTAATTACCTATTACTGATAACAAGATTATCTTGAATCAATACTTGGAATAAAGGATATAGCAATAATTAAAGCACAAACAAGAAAACAAAGAGTCCCTCAAAGAAATGATGCTCTACTGGACAAAAATTTTTTCCAGGAATTCAAGACAAGATCATTTATTCCTTATGTCAAGTGTTGAAACTGTCTCTGATATTCTTTAGTGATTTTCAAATCAGCTGCTGTGTTACACATATTGCATTTCAGCCTGGCACCATTTTCATTTAGGACAAAATAGACATTAGTACAAGTCTTTTGGTGAGTATCTTATGTTATAAATGATCACTCATTCAAGAGAAGTAGTGACAACAAGATTTTTAAGACAGTTGTTGAGGCAGCCATATTGATAATAAGAATTCTGGTGAAAACCCCACATAAATATGACTTTCTGTTCAAGTGGAGTTGTGATAAAAAAATTTATAAGATAGCTACCATGATAGCCATATTGGATGGCAGACTGGTACCATTTCCATTTAGAAACACCTAGATATCATATGAAATCTTTTAGTAAAAACATCATATTGATATGAATATCCATTCAGGAGGAGGAATCATAACAATATTTCAAGGTGGCCACTAAGGAGCACCATTTTTACTGAGGATCAGCCAGACCAGGGTGGTCCAACATCTTCAACACAATGTAAATTTTGTGAGCCAAACTATATTATATTATATATATATATATATATATATATATATATATATATATATATATATATATATATATATATATATATATTATAGTAATTATAATATAATTATTCAACTGACTTTTTGCATGAGCATGGGCCAAAAATGACACATGGGATCATAGTTGAACCACTCTGAATTAAAACATGGGGTGAATGTATGTGGAAAGTTTCAAGGCAGTCCTCCAAGTAGTTTAGGTGGAGAAACAATAACAAACTTGTGCTAATGCATAGACAGATGACACAAAACAGATCCCCCATAAGCTCTTCTGGTCTATGGCCAGTAGAGCAAATGAAAAATGGAACAAAGAAAGAGCATTTCTCTTTTCTATTAACATACAAAATGGTTTTGTGGCATTTAAATTCAACAAGTGCATTAAAAGAAATCTTATACGTTGACCCTAATCTTTAAAACATTCGACTTTCAGGTGAGTTTTTTAAACAACTTGAGAAATGGCAAGCAATTTGCTCAGGTAAATGTACCACAGTCCCACCCACATTCTCACTCCTACTCCATGATGGCAATGATTTACTTTAGTGGTGTCTAACACTATTTGTCAGCACCAAGACTATGTACATGGTGGCCAATTAGTTTGGTGCAGGAAGAACCTGAGAAAACAACATGAAGAACTGCCAACTCATGGGAAGCTACTGGCAAGCTTTCTCTCATACTCACATTGGTCAAGTAAAAATTCAAAATCACAGAGGCAGGGTGTGTGAGTGATCCGTAAAGGTAAGTGCCTTAGACAGCTTGGTCAATCAGGGCTCTGATGGCAATGAATTTAAAGTAAAAGCAACAGCACCATGAATGAATGGCACATCATATGCCTGACCCATTTTTAACAGTCCTTTATGTAGGCACCATTAGGATATGGCTGATCCCGGATATTACTCACCAAACATTTCAGGGCAGGCAGTCTTTAGCTAAACTTGATGTAAAAAAACATTATTTTCTTATGAGACTAACTTCTGACCTAATCTATAAGTTTTTTTTATAACCCTAAGATCAAGCCATCCACAAAGTTTGTCCAAGAAACTTTAATCCAGAACAAACGTTTTCCTGCAAAATCAGTTTTCCTTGCAGCCACAAAGACTCTGATCTTTTACCCCAAAATCAAAACAGCTCTCACATACCTTTAAGAGCAAGGCCTCCACTAACTTTTGTCTAATTACAAAGTGAAAACCCAGTCTGGATACAGAAACCATTATACTTCTTCTATCAGGCAGAGATACTATGACTTTTGATGCCAAAATCAATAGGCTTCTCCCTTTTCCTAAGTGCAAGTTGTCTCCAAAATTTGGTTCAGGTCTGTGATGTAGAACTAATCTTAGTTTTTTGAAACCATTATTCATCTTTCTGTCAAATATGTTATTATTCGAAAACAATTTTTCTTCTTACAGTCTGTGACCTTAACCCTGACCTTTTTGATCCCAAAAATAACAGGCCTTCTTACCCAACAACTGTAAGTTGTTGTTGTTGTTGTAGGATTTAATGCCATTTTTCAGCACAAGATAGGCTATACATGGCGACCAGTATTAACAGTGGAGGAAGAACCCGGGAAAACCCTGGAAAGAACCACCGACCCACAAGAAACTACTGGCAAGCTCTCTCACATATGCACATTGGCCGCCCAACTGTAAATCATCCACTAACTTTGGTAAAGGTACATGGTCAGAAAATTAATGCAATTTTTGTGCAGAAACCATTTACGTTCATTCAGTGACCTTGACCTATGACCGTTTTATTCAAAATTCAATATACTTCTACCTTTGCTCAAGTGCAGCAATCCATAAGTTTTAGTCCTGACAGAACAAATGCTGCTCTGTGGAAACCATTATTCTATTTTAAAAATGCAAGCCATTCATAAAGTTTGGCAACTGTAGGTAGTTAACAAGTTGTGTTATTGTGCTGAAATGAAATTGGTAACAGACAGATATATGGACATTGGACAGGCTGATGGACAACATCATAATATAATACTTAACACTGGAAAATAAGTACTGCAAGATCAGTTACATTCGCAAAATGTTATCGTATATTGTATCTACGTGTCAAAAAGGGCAATAACTCTTACAATATAATGGCACAACAAAGATTTGTTCAAAGGTACATCTTCTGAAGATAACCATAAACATGAAACAGATATACATCATTCCATCAACAAGTGGCTCAAGTGGGCCTGATATTCTCACCTGCCCCATGTAACTTAATAGCTGACAATTTCATTAAGCTGGCTTAAGTAGTACTGAAGGAACACATCATATGTAAGCTATCTCCATACCTTGCATGATGTTGATTTTATCTATTTACTATACCCTGATCAAAAAAAAAACATTCTGACAATAATGGCACAATTAATATGAACAGTCTCTTGCTAATAACCAAAGTCATGATATAAACCCATCAATGAAGCTGTACAGAAATCTAAGAAATATATTCTTATGGTCTGGAGACATAGCAAGCTCAGACAATCTGATGCAAGATGTTTTTTTAATATGCACTGGTCTCACTTACTGTAGAATCTGTTGACAACAATGATAATAAAAGTTTCATAGGAAGCAAAATTAGACTGGAACTTAGCATCCTGAGTCAGATCAAGTTCAGGTTATCAGATCAGTGCTAAAAAGAATCTGATAGCTAGATGCCCGGGGCCCTTCAAATTTTAGATCGGGCCCGTCCTGTATTCTAAGTGAGATGCCCCTCGGGCTTGTTGAAAAGAAATTTAATTTGCCTGAGGCATGCTTCAATCTGATTAAAATCAGATCTCAATTGTAGGTAGACAGTGGTGATCTGATTTAGATTGCGCCGTGTTATGGCAGGTATGTCAACATCTTGAAAACACATCTAAAAATATGATTTTGTACTCCCAGACCCTCTGACATGGTCGTGTTTCAAGAAAAAACAAATTTTAGAAATCTTTAAAAAAAAAACACCCCCCCCAAAACAAAAGAGAACAAAAACCTAAAAAAAAAACAACATAAAAACACCACTTTCAGTATATGCCCCTACATGTAGCATTTATAAATAAACAGTAAACAGTCATGATTGGAGCTGATATAACACTATCCCTTGGGCAGATTAAATAGCAACAATAAAAGGCAATGAGGTCAGGTATAAACCACCCAATTTCACATTAATGAACTGGCTGACAATAGCTAGTGAAATGTGTTTGAAGGCTGCAGTGGGTGAGCCTACTGTGCTAATTTGCACAGATAGGATAATGGATAATGAAGTGGAACAACCCATTATAGGTAACTCGAAGAGATGCTAGATGCGTGTACAAGAAAAAAAGTTTTTATATATTACTACCTTGAATGAGAATTTTTAAGCCATATGTATTATACTTTTGACAAGTTTGTGAACAGTGGCGGCGTTTCTTTGAAGTCGGGTTTTACTGCATATTATATAGAATGCAGAGCATAATCATTTTAGCTGTTGGAATGGTGTTCAAGTGGAATTCACTTTTAAAGCCAATTTATATGAAGCAATTAGCTATCAGCAAAGCCCAACAAAAATAAATTTCAGAACTCCTGGTTGACGGAGTTTAACTCTGTGAAGCAAGCCAGCCCTAACAAGACCTTCTCAGTAAGGAATTTGTTTTTTTCATAAGTTTGACCAGTTTTCTGTAAGGTGTAACAAAATATTATGTACTGTTATTGTAAAGCTAGAAAACATGCATTTAAAAGTCCAGATGTGTGATTCAAGACTGATGCAGCTACAGTAAACATTGTGTTCAACTCAGAAAGTTTGTAAAGTTTACTTGAATCTTCATTACCTCCAGTAGTTTCACAAACTGCAATTCCAAATCCTACGTAGTTCAATGGCTTCTTGATCCTTAAAAAAACTCTGTGGGCTGTGGTGATGGCAATCAGCATTCCTTCCATGTGACATACTCAAATCAACACAATATGTTCACTAAATGTAATTGTTACTGTAACGTACCAAGCTTTACTTCAGTACAAGGTCAGCTTTGACTAGATGTCAACTTGGGATTTTAATCACAAGACAGGAAAGCTATTTAAGTTTCAAGAATTTACTAAACACTAGTAATGGTGAATATTAATTGTGCAATATGAATGGATCAAGAATGAAATCATAATGTTTCAGTCAAAACTCTGTAATAGGTCCAAACGAATTGATGACACCTAAAATTCTTTCTTTACATAAATGTGTGGCTCGGTGTAAAGTTAAGAAAGTACATAATAAAATAATTGCCGAAAACAATTAATGTATTATTCAGGGAAAAGTACGACCCAAAACAAACTGAATTATAAAACACATGAAAAACAATACCACTCGAATGTGTGTCCCAGTGAGTATTGTTATGGTCCAGAATGCACCAATACATTGAAATATAAATTTAGAAATGTTTATCTTCTTTGTAGCCAACTAAATGTCACATTAATGTAAAATGGAAATTAATGAATACTCCCTGTAAGAATATTACAATGAATGCTCCCTCCCATGCATGTTTAGTTATTTACCGTAGCAACAGTTCTGATATTTTAATATATGTATCTATCTGAATTTCCATATGCAGCAATTCTATAACAGCAGAATAGATTATAGTTTTATCACTCGAGTCAATACAGATGTAGGCAATCAATTAAATAATGCTTCTGTAGTATTGCACTGTTCATTCTATGGTGGCATCAGTCTTCAACACTGAAGAATATATTGTAGGTTTATTTCATATCATTTGGAATATTATATCGTCTGTAATAGTTTATACTGTTATAATGCGGTCTCTGTTGTAAGCATACTGTGGTCGTATTAGCTCTCTAGTTCTCCTATTACATATATATTGTCTCTGCCGGTCAGAATGCGTCTGCCAGAACACGGCACACGACTGGTATTTATACCCTTGAGACTCATTGGTCTTATGCAGAGATTGATGGGAAAAACCTTGGTCGTAAGTAGTTCGAATGATACTTAACAAGACCACAGAAACGCTCAAAAGTATGATGGCAGGTGAATTACAATTCACACTTACATAAGTACTTTGGCAGTGGAATTTCTCTATATTTGGAAACTTGATGTGATGATATTCACATCAGAACTTAACTCTTTATCTCAGAAAACGAATAAACTATGCTAAATAGTGTAAGAGGATTTAAAAAAGGCCAAAACACAATGACCAAAAAAAACGATTTGGACCAACATTGACAATGGGGACAAACCCGTACGAAGTAAGTGTCAATCACAATCACCCAAATTAACAATATATTAATAATCCAAAATCACTAAACATGATATTAAAACATTTGTACAGTTATTTATTGCGCCTAGCAACCCTACAAGTCTTTTATTTCTTCATGTATGTATTAAAATATATCCCATTTTGTTGACCATTGATATAGACATATGAATCACGGAAATCTAATATTTAATGCTGAGACGTGTGAAAATTATGTTTAAATGAGCCACACACTACTTATATTTTATAACACCAGAATTTATCACAGTTACCCTTCCTGGCTTTTCCCCCTAGAATATGAATATTCCCCTTTATTCTTCTCTACTATTAAAACTTTTTAGGAGGTTTATTGTACCTTTCACCCTGACATATTGCTTGTTGGATACCATTTTTTAAAAAGTAAGCAACAGCTTGATCATGCAGATGTTTTGCATCACAAAATAGGCATGGTTTAAAGTGTCTGAGATACTCCAGTAAAGTTAGTCTGGTTCCATGAATAACTCCACTAAATCTAATATGTAACCCAAATCTCAATCAAATTTGGACAAGCCAGTATCTGGATTTTACCACAAACAATATTATTTCCATAATTTGTGATTTCATTCCAAAATCCATATTTTAAGAGTTATTTCCGTAAGACTTACGGCAAAATTCTATGGGTTGGCAGGTCTGTAATTTATCAAAGTCATCAAACAAATAATACACATGGAAATTACCTGAATTTCTGTGACTTTCCCTCTGCGTCCATTTCCTCCATCTTGGTCCTCCCACTGCCAGTCAACTCCTCGAACAACACGAGCACCAGGAAATATCCCTCGCACTGTTATCTTTTTGCTCTTTCTTCTTGGTTCAATAGCAACTCTAGAAAACAATTAAATAAAGTTAAAGTAGAAATAAAGATTGTTTTCAACAATAGTGCTCCAATTAGGTGTGGCAAACATTAATTTAATAATCCTAATGAAATGCTATATGATGAACATGAAGTGTAATGCAGGGCTGTACAAATTGTACATCTGGGGCTAGTTAATTTTTCTGTCAGTCAAGTGCCTGATAGCAAGAACTGAGTATCAGACAAGAGAAAACTTTCAAAACTTAAAAGTCCCAATATCATTCACAGCATTTATGCACAACTGTTTCTGTTCCAGCACTATCGTCTTATTTATCAGTACCTTCCCTCATACCAGTAACCTTATTGTTCACTGAAATATGACTTTCCAAAGGGCACAAGGCATGTGCTCTGCACATAAACAACTTTGCTATCTAAACTGGAATAAAATACTGTTTCACAAAAATAAAGATGTAAGACAGATTACTGCTAATGTCTGGGGTAAGATTTCTTCTAAACTGTAAATAGTACACTAGATCAGTAATTATTATGCTGGTTCCAAGTACTATGAGACTTGATATGAGAAATAACCTTTTGCAACATATTCGAAACCATTCCTGTATTGGAGCAATTTTTTAGTTTTCTAAAGAGTTCAAAGTTCAGAATAGATGTTAACCATTGCTAAATCATAATATCATGCATTTTAAAAAATGAGTAATTTATGACAGTGATAATATGACAAATGCCATTTTGGGTGGAAACTGACAATAAAGATATAAAACTTTATTTTACATTTTATAATTTATTTACACAATAAAAATTATTCTAACAACTAGGAAAATAAAACAATACAATAGTTACTTGAGGAGACTTATGATCTATTGACTAAAAAGTATTTCCAGTAATCCAAACTAGAACCATTTTTATGTATCCTTTTATTCTTGTTAACTATGGCAGTGAGTATTCAAAAATATAACTGATATTCTTGACAAACTCCAACATACCACATTTGGTACCAAAATTATTTCTTACATGTCAAAGTTAACATGTTTACAAAGATATCAGTCCAGTACACCATTCTTTGTTGTGACCTCTGACCTTGAACTGATATCATGGATGGAAAATCAATGAATTTGTCTCTGCTAATGTCAGGAGGTACAATATGCTAAGTCTGGTTAAACCCAAGAGTAATATTTTTGGGGAAAATTATTTAAATGGCGTTAATAGGGGTATTATCAGACATAGCTAAACAATCGGTCTGAGAAAAAAGTATGTTCACACTATTTTGTGTTCTCATTATCACAAGCCAGCATCCCCCAAGTGATGACCTTTGACTTTAAATTCCATGTCACAGTGCTGACTATACCTTGTTCAACTAAATACAAAGTTTGGCCAAAATTCACATTTAAAGGTTCAACTCACTGTGTTCATAAGCTCAAAGAAGTAAAACATGCAAGTAATCATCTCTGAATTGACTCCAGTGTCAATTCTGCCTGGTTTTCGAAATTCCTTTTTAAAAAAAGTGCAGATATACTGTGAGACAGATCTGCACCATTTTCATTCAAAACCAATTACATATTACAAGAAGTGTTTTCATGAAACCCCATGTCAATGTCCCAATTCATACAAGAGAGGTTGTAGCAATAAGATTTTTGAGTTGCCCACTATGATACCATGTAGGTCACATGAATAATTTCTTTCCAACTGATCTACATGTGTAAATATTGCTATAATAGTGTTTCAGTCCAAAACAAAAAAAAAACAAACAACCCACGTTAGTAACGGCATCTATTCAGAATAGGTAGCTATATAACAATTTTCAATATGGCTGACAACGCAACCATTCTGGACTATAGACCAGCATCATTTTAAAATACGAATAATTACTGCAAATGTCCATATTACAAAAAAGAAGAGGCGGTTTGGGTTTCTTTGTTTTTTAAATGTCAGTATGGCCATATGTTTTGTAGAAGTAGCTGTTAAGAATGTTAGAATCAAGCTGCCATCATTACAAGACATTTCTCTAGCATAATAGTTAGGACTATATTCTTAGCTAGTTATCATTTGCACTGAGTTCTTATAATTATGCTGAGATAAGGACAACTTCACATACTTATGTGTCATATTATGGCAGCATGCCAGAAAGAGATCATTACATGTACATGATTAACACATTGCAATCAGTGACACATCATGCTGACATAAAAAAGTTGTCTTAATACATATTTCACAGAAATATCTCATTATAAATACAGCAGCTTAACACTTCCATAGCAAAGATTTTTTTTTTATTCTGGGAGGTCATGAAGGACATATAGCATATAATGAGTAGTGTTTTAGTAACAACCACATTCTGATAAAACCATCCCATCAAAATTATTTATAACAGGATTTTCAAAAAAAATCCACTTTTGTTTCACACCATGTTTATTAGGACCAATGAGACAGCAAATTCTATTAGTGAAAACTGTGTGTCGACATATCCATCTGCTTAGGAGGAGTAGCAATAACAAGATTTTCAAGATGGCCACCAGAACAAAGAAAACAGTGTAGGTCTGACTGACACCATTTCATCTGGAAAAAACTATTTACCATAAAAGTTCTTAAGTGAAAACCTCATTTTGCTACAACTATCAACTCTGGAGAAACAGCAATAGTAAAGTTTTAAAGATGGCCATGAAATTGGAGGTCTGATAAGTGCCATATTAATTTAGGAACAACTAGGCATTATAAGAAGTCTTACTGGATATCTAAAGGACAATATTTTCATTTAGGACCAAACAGACATCATAAGAAGTCTTTTAATGAAAACCTTTTGTCAACAAGATCAATCATTTAGAACATGAATCAATAACAAGATTTTTAAGATTGCTGCCATAGATGTGATTTTTTAAAACGTATGTCAGATCTGCACTATTTTCATTTAAGACAAATTCAACATCATTAGAAATCTTTCAGTGAAAACCCAAATGTCGATTTGACCATCTGCTAAGGAGGAGCAGCAATAACTAGATTTGCAAGACAAACACCATGCCAGAAATACTGGAGGTCTAAAGGGTACCATTTTAGATCAACTAGACATCATGAGAAGTCTTTAAAGTGAAAATCTCAAGTCAATATGACCATCAATCAGGAGTAGCAATTACAAAATTTTCAAGATGGCCAACACAGTGGCTGCACTGGATGTAAAAGGGTCACCAATTTCATTTGGACTCAATTGAGATATTGTAATTAGTCTTTTATTGCAAATCCCATGTTGATATGACCAACAAATAGTGAAAACGCCTATTTAAATTAGCCATAAAAAGGTTTTAATGATGATCACCATGATAGTTATACTGCATGGCAGATCAACTAAACATTACAAGTCTTCTGAAGAAAACCCCATGTTGATATGATCATCCATTCAGGAGGAGTAGAAATAACAAGATTATCAAAAGTGCCACTGATGAGGCTATAGTGGATGTCATAACAAAACCATTTTCATTGAGAACCAACTAGACATCACAAGAAGTTGTTCACTGAAAACTCAATGTCAGTATGACTATCAGCTTGGGAGAAGGAGTATAAAAAGATTTAAAGATGGCCACCATTGTGGCCATATTGGATTTCAGACAAGCACCATTTTTATTCATGACCAGCTAGATTTTGTCATGAATGTGTGGTTAAGTTACATGGCAATCCTCCAAGCAGTTTAGGCAAAGTGGCAATAAAAAAACCTTTGCTTCTGTCAGAACTAAAATGAGCAGGTTAGTCATTCTAACAATGGAAATAAATGTTCAATTACACTGCTACAAATTCTGTCATTAAAGATTGGATAATTTTTAAAAAAATCATGAAGAAGATACAAAACATATTCAGGAAAGGAACTAAAACTAGGAAATTTTTAAAAAATCAATTTCATTTGTGTTTTCAAAGACAATAGTCATTTATTTCAAATCTAATCATGTGTATGCATATAAAGACAACAATAATGGTAAAAAATCCTTCTTTCAGCTCTTTACCACAGAAGAGTAGTTAGAAAATAATCCAAGAATGATACAGTACAGATTTCACTGCCTCCAATTTACAACGAATATATGACCCTATATGTATAAATTCAAATCTAACTTGTATGTCATGTTATTTAAAATCACAGTTCAATTGTCGACAGATATGTTGCTAAGAAGATCTTCATAAAAATATAATCACATTAATTATCTGAATAACTCAGATTGAAATGTTTTATATAATTAATTACATGTTACCTTTCACTACCAGGTGTAGTAATCCTGTAAAATCTATGCCTCAAATTATGTTTATCTCCATGATAGCAAACCGAGCATAGGTCATAGTTGGTACACTCTCCACACTTCCATCTGACACCAAATATGGGTTGCTGACGACAAGTGTCACACATAGTACCATCATGCTTTACTCCTGAAAAAAAACCCAACTAAGTGTATTAAATTCTTAACATTTAAACCACCTAATTTTATTTAAAAACAAAACCTTTTTCTTTGCAATTTTTAAACAATTGCACAAACTTCAATTAAAGTCAAACCTCATTGAAATTGCATGCCTACAACACCATCTTGCCCTAGCTAATTCAGAGTTTTAATAAGTCAGGAGCTGTTTCTAACTTTCTAGGACTTGCATGTATAAGAACAAGGAAATAAAAAAGGCAACCATTATGTTATGCTTTAGACACTGAACAACATGCATATAAACTCAAGAGATTCAAGTATCTGACTTTTTTCAACAAATTTTATTTACAACACTTGCAGGCAATATTTAGAATGAGCCACTAATTTACACTGCCTGTCAATCCTTGGTAAATGCATCCAAATAAGCCTGTCAATCTTAAGGGAGTGTATCAAAGGAACCTGTCAATCCTAAAACATTAAATTGAAATACAATTTAAGGGACTTAATGAATCTGCAATATTATCACCGTTCCAGCCAGAAATTATTTGTAGATGGGGTCAGTTAATGGCACTTATTACTGTAAGGGCATATTTTTGTGACAAAGGCCTTTGTCACAAGTCAGGAGATCATATTGATTTCTATGACTTCAAATGAAAAATGTACACCACTAGTTTCTTCTCAAATTGTAATCTATCAAACTGGATTTATATGACAAGAAAAGGCAAACAATATGGACAAAATGTTTTTTAAAAAAATAAGGACTCAAGATAAAAATTATGAACTTGACAACTTGCATTTTAAACAGATTACTTTCTACATACACTTTTATGGTCCAAAAATAACGACTGTGCTATAAGTGAGGGCCTGAGTTGCTGAGAGACCCCTGAAAATTTCAGAAGAGGATCCCAGCTGGACATCAACAGTGAGAAGAAGTGGGTGGGGTGGGGTTAGGGAGTGTTTAATGGCCAAATACTTGTTTCATAATTGCATTTGGAATAACTGTCAAATCCATATCCTTTTCTTGTGAAGTTGTTTGCTTTTCTGTATAAATGACTGTTTTCAATATAACAAATTTCTGAAATATCATTAAAATATTATTCTGAAATATCTTTCAAAACATTATTCAAAACATGATCACATATATGCGTACCTGCAAAAATACTTTGCATTATGTTGCTGCTTTTTGCAGGTGAATATGGATACATTCAAGTGTTATTCTTGGATTACAATAAATCAAAATACATTTTTCTTAAAAAGTAGGGATATTTATTTTGTGAAACAAACAAATCGAATGCTTGGTATATTTTTTAATTTCTTTTTTTTTTCATTTAATGATAGTCATTCACTTTTATATATAGATACAGTGTAATGCCAGATGATTACTCAAGCAAGTTTCTTTGATGGGAATGGAGATTATATTTTACTTGTTGAGAGAACTACACATCATTCCCACTGTTCATTCTTGGGATTTAAACTACTGTTGATAATTTTACTGTTGAGGTTTAGTTTTTGTTTTCAGTATTGTTGTTGGGGTAAAAAAAACTTTGCTATCTTGTTTGCCAGAGTTTCTGATTCCCTCCAAATTAACGTGTTCATTTAAAAATTCAAGAACTTTGCACAGACTACCAAGTATTTGCAAACACTTTTGAAACTGACCTCAAATTCAAGCACTTTTCAAAGTAATCACTAAAATTCAAGCACTTTTTGTCTGTTTTGTCAGTAGAATGCTTTCTGTTTAAATTTCTTCTAGTGTGCTTTTTGACTGCATATGTTATGAAAATAACTCAAGTTTCCTCTGGTTTTATATGCTTATCCATATTTGATGGCATGTCTGCATTTTTCATCCAATATCGACAAATCCTATGCCAGGATGCTGTGTCAACGCTGGTCAAAAACTTTTTTATGTGAATATGTTTTTCTCTTTTCAGTAAAGGTTGCCACAATTTGATCTTGTAGATAAAACCCCATGCTCATACAATTAAGCAGATGATGTTCATAAGATAATGGACCCCCTGCTTGTGTCTGAATATTAAAATTTACCAAGTGAAAGGGTGGTCAACATATCCTGAAAACCCAACCATCTGATTGTGCCTGGACATCCTTCAGTAGGGAAAACAGTATTCGAATATGTAAAAGTACAATTAAATGCGATTTGAATAATCTGTGCAACAATGCCAATATGGGCTGCCAATTATGTGAGTTGTTCCTAATATCTGGCATCTAGAACAGGCAGCATGGATTGTTCATGCAGTAAAACAATGATCCCCAAGCCTGCATATCAGAATCTAGTCCAACAAATCAATATCCCAAACCTGTACTGATACTGCTGGATTAATTAGACTAATCTATATCAATGTCTAACTCTAAATGACCAGTAACATGAACAATGTCCAGCCTTCTTCTCATATCACCTGCTTGTCTTAGTCCTGAATGGAGATTTCCACTTTGTTTTAACTAACCATGCAGATCACTCACTCATTACTCAACAATAAGTTACCAAATTTCAGAACCCAAATACTGTAAGTTATACAGATGCATTTATACAAATGAAATATTAACTGCTGTTTTAAAATGTAATAAGAATATAGTATAACCCAAGTCTATTCAATCTTGATTATTGAGCGCTCTGGATCTTAACTGTCATCAAGAAATATCCACATGAAAATTTTTTTATTGCTATGGACTTCTACAATGGTGGCCTGTTATTAAAATGGGTCAGAAAAAACGCCAAGTCTAATCATAAAATATAAGGTGATAAATAATCTTTTTTAACATGCGCAGCTTTTATTGTGACATCACTGCATGCAACATTCAATACGATTTGTACTGGATCAGACCTTTAGGTGGACTGTGTCCAAAAATTCCAAAAATGTCCACGTACCTTAACAGTAACTATTGCCATTACATGTTCATCATTGGTGAGTAAATAATTACCTTCCAAAGGAATATATATGTTCATTATGAGGATCCAACTAAAGTGAATAATCACCAATTAAGGGTATTTGTAATTAAATTCTAAATACAGATAAAACCCATTATAACGTGATTCATTGCAACGTGATTCCGCTTATAACTTGATGGCAGCATGGCTCCCATTTTTAATTTAAGGTGACCTCTCTTTAACATCCTAAATACATGCTCTCAGAAAAGCCAATTATTCATATCCCTAGCAGATTATAAGATCAAGAGGTTAGTTAAAACTGATGACATTGAAATTTCAATGCACATTTTTTATGGGGAAGTTTTTCGAAAAATCTGTTAACACGACCCCACTTATATCGTGATGTTATTCTTTGGACCCTGTGCATCACGTTATAATGGGTTTTATCTGTAACAACATGTTACTGAAATAGTCTGTACTGAACGCATACTAGTTGGCTGAAATGCAATGGGAGTCAAGTCGGTTTAAGTTAAAGTATATTTCTTTAACAAAATGAATAAAAATATCCTAGATGAAACTGATTAGATAGCTTCATTTCCTTAAAGATACTTCTCATCCTTTTAACTGATTTCAGCATTCCCCAGCTTCCACAGCAATAAAAAAATTGAAATGTATGTACTCCATTTGGAAAAAGTGTAAATATAGTGCAACTAAAGTGTACATGCCAACCCCGAGAGATGTATAAGAGTAATTTCTGCAAACATAAGTCGCAAAAATAGCGTAATCTGAGCATAACAAGCATAATCTTTATCTTAATATTACCAACATTAGTACCTGTACTTTGTTGAAGCTACGACATGTAGCTAATATATTACATGCCATAATTACAGTACAGTGTATGAAAAATTTAATTTATTTTCACTACTAACCTGGATCTGCAGGTCAAAATAAATGGCTCAAATGGGAAAAATCCATGTGGATTAGAACCAGCATACAAACAAAAAACATACTGAAAATTTATTTATATTCAACACTCACTTTAACCAGTCTACATGTCTGTAACTTTTGCCAAATAATTGTGAAGTCCACAGATTCTGTCCTCAAGCCAATTGCTGTTGTGCATCGCTCAAATATTCTTCTTTACAAATTCTAAAGCGGTGTTGAATTATCCTTTTTCTGATCAGATATGTTTTTAGACAAAATTTCTGCTCTAAGAATTTTCACCCATAAGTCAACCCATGAAAGTCCATTTGCTTAATATCTGGCACCATTTTCTTTACAAGTACAGACTGGTCTGCTACCTAAGTTAATTATCAATACACCTCTCCCTCGATAACTCATGCATGATGGGGTCCAAAAACATAGACCACACTATTAGCGAGGGCGTGAGTTACAAAGGGACTACAACAAAAATCCGATAACCATCAAGAAAATCGTGGGGTGTGTGAGAACTGGGCTATTTAATGACTGAATCCTCGTTTTATAATCATGTCGAGAATAACTGTCAACAAAACACTTTTTCTAATGTACGTTATTCTGTATAAATTACATTTATTTTCAAAATGCCCAACATCTGAAAGATCACTAAAATTATTCCAACTGGTTTAAACAGTCAACGCTTGTACCTGAAAACATTTGTGTATTACATCACTGCTTTTTGTTTTGCTAATTAGTCGAGTTCCCAGAGTGATGTGAAATAGACTAGTCTGAAACAACAATTCTACAAAAGCAGGGAACCAGACTGTTGATACAGCCCTGCCAACACTAACAAGACCTTCTCAGTAAGGCAGTTCATGTATCTTTCACCGTACCTTGGGCTAGTTTTTCAGTGAGGTGTAACAAAATATCATGTACTGCTACTGTCAAGCTGGAAAACATGCATTTAAAAGTCCAGAAGTGATTCAAGACAGATATACCGACAATAAACATCGTGTTCAACTCCAGTGTTTGTGAAGTTTACTTTAATCTCAATTACCTCCAGTACAGTTTCACAAACTGCAGTTCCAAACCCTACTGAGCTCAATAGCTTCTTGATATCTCTCAACCTGATGTAATCTTTAAAAAAAAAAGCCATGGCAGCAGCAATCATCTTTCCCGCCACATTACATACTCAAATCAAGACATGATGTCCACTAAATGTAATTGTTGCCATTCCTGCTTTTTTTCCCAAAAATCTGAATATTCCATTTTATTCTTCTGTACTATTAAAACTTTTAAGAGATGTATTGTCCCTTTCATCCTGACCACTTGCTTGTTGGATGCCATTTTAAATAAAAAGCAATAGTTTGATCACACAGATGTTTTTGATTTTCATTGAAATTTCCTTGAATATCATTAATTACAATGTACTAAAAATGACATTTGGAAAGAAAATGTAACAAATTATATGACTTCGTATTAAAAGTTGATAATGTCATAATGTTGATTAAAATTTCCAGGTCCTATCTACCATTTTCGATGATAAAACGAGCGATATATCAAAGTTTCAGTTACCACTTTTGTTCACAATCTTCTTTAAGTTCAACAAATAGGGATCGATTTTTGGGTATTTTCTGGTTAAAAAAGAAGGGATCCATACCTGACCCCAAGTTATAAGCAGGTTGGTGAATTATCAGGGTGAAAGTTATTGAGGAAGTGGTGTATAATGAACCTACAAGGCAAAGTTTCAAATTAAGGAAACCTGTTTTCATGGAAATGGGTCTTGTAGTTGCTATAAATAGAAAACTTAGGAAAGTATATGTAGCTCTGTGATGGACAAATTAGTTTGTATGCTATTCTTATACAGCAGCCATTCTTTTTAGAATATTCTCAATTTATGATGAGTGGAATTAAGGAGATGATAATATAAATTACAAACACACTTTTTATTGCTTTTTTTCTCATTTTTCAATGTATCGGATAAGCGTAATCCACATACAGGTGAGCATAAGACATAATTCAGTGAAAAAAAAGCATAATGGTTATGCCAAAAGCGTAATGGTTGGCATGTATACTAAAGCAATTAAACTTTAATTTGTGCAAGCAATATGGGCTGCCAAGTGTACAATATTCCTGATAATTTGATAATAATCTTGTTCTCCTATTAGTCATCCAGGGATCATGATATACAATACAATTTATTTAGACAGTAAGATGTCGACCCAAACAACATAAATATCAGGGTATATACTCAGTAAACAACTTACATTGTATGACTAAACAGAGTCATGTAAAATTCTTTAACACATTACTTGTAACCACATGATGAGATACTTCAACATACACAGAATCCTTACTAAACAAAATCATGGCATTGTTACTGAATCACAAGTACTTGTCACTTTACACGATCTGTTACAATCCTTCAACCTACAAAAAGAAGTTGATGTTGCAATCTTAGACTTTTCAAAAGCTTTTGACACAGTCCCACACAACAAACTTATTCATAAAATACTCTGCTATGGGGTACAGGGACAATTCACCAAGTGGCTATCCTCCCTATAAGACAGGTCATGGACGTCATCTGCAAATTTAAGAGCAAATACTCGAAGAGCATATTAAAAGACTTTGGTGTTCCTAAGGGCATGGTACTCAGCACCGTATTGTTCCTGTGCCACATAAATGACCTGTCATAGTGCGTCTCTTCACAAGTTAGACTCCTTGCAGATGATTGTTTATTCTACACAACTGTCAAAAATATCCAAGATCATGAAATTCTTCAAAACGACCTTATCAAATTGGAAAAGTGCGTTTGAACTTAAGGCATGTAATTTAACACTGTGAAATGCTATATACTCTTCATTAGGAACAAATCTTTGAAATTTTACCAAATAAACAACACCATTCTACAACAGGTACTAACAAGTTTATACCTAAGAGTTTTCATCTCAAAGAATCTCCAACGGGGCACACAAATCAGCAACATCTGCAGTAAAGCACACTCTACATTGGTGTTCTTAAAATGGAATTTAAAGAACTTCCCTCACAAGAGTAGGAAGACAGCATATATGTCTTTGGTCTGATTAATAACACTCAAGTATGGCTCATCTATATGGGCAACTACCTTGCTAATAGAACACAATCCATCAAATGGATTCAGCGCCAAGCTGCATAATTAATCAAATTGATTACAGATCTCATGATGAAGGCTGTGTATCGAGGAAGCTACCAGTTTTGGAACTCCCTAGCCTTTAACAACAACACTGAGTTCAATAGTCTCACATACCAATAGGCCATACAGCATAGTGATGGGTATGGTACCTGCAGTTGACACCGCTGATTACTTAGTCAATCATCATCATCATCATCATCATCATCATCAATCCCTTAACCCAAAAGGTCGTTGGGGCACAACAGTTGACTTTACAAGCAATTCTCTTATCTTGCAGTAGCATCTCATTTCAAAGGTTTGAATCCTTCTCTGTAGATCAGATGTGAGCGTCCATGTTTCGCAAGCATACAGAAAGATGGATATGACAATCAGCCTTATTTTGGAACCAAAAGCAATGTTGGTATCTTTCCATATTGGTCTCAACCTTGTTATTGCTGCTGTTGTCTGGGCAATCCTGCAAAGTTCTGGTTTGGAGCACTCATCTGTGATAATTGATACCAAGCACTTGAAGCCTGTGACTCTTTCCAGCTACTGTGAAATGCTATATACTCTATATGTTAAAACCAAACTTAATCAAACCAAAAAGACACATAAAATCTAAATCCCACACAGACTTTGAAACTGTAAACTTTGTAGACAATCAGGTTACCAACAATTCTACATGTTGTGTTGTTAAAAGTACAAGTACAGATTAGAAACTTTATAAAAACTCTTGTGCTTCGGAGCCGCCTCCACAAGAATGTTGTGAACGCCAAGTCAGTGAAAGTTTTTGAGTGATCACTCCTCAAGAGCTACTAAGATGCTAACTACCCCATAGTTAAATACTAATACCGGTTCTTGCTACCACAGGACTCTGACATTTTATCAATAAAGTATGATGAAAATTTTGAAAACATGAAATCACCTTATCGGTATTATAAATGAACACAAGGAGTGCAAGCATGACCACAACCCTCCGCTTGATTCGACTTTTCTCACGCGTCTTTTGTCGCTTCAGAATTGCAAGAAGACTGAAAAACTACATATATCCATTCAAAAGACAGTAACGTACCAACGCATAACTCTCGGACGACCATCACATGAATCCAATCTGGCAAATTAACCTTTATTTCACCATTACAATCACAAACCCTTTCGCTGTGTAGCATGTTTTGATGCCGACTAACAGTGTAACGAAAGTCAAATTTTCAGGAATGTCACACACAACTGGCAACTAATAATGACACTTTTCTACAAAGTAAAGTTATTATGTTTTTGTCAGACTTTACTTAACCTGATGTCTTTTCTCTAATAAATTCAAATTCTCACAAAAAGAAATTGACCTGTTTTCAAGTTTCGTTGGCCTACATTTCTGTTGGCTGGAAAGCAATGAAAGCCAGGAATGCCAAAATCGGGTTAGGTTGAAATATTATTCTTTAACAAAATGGATAAAAAATATATTATGCCTATTGGAACTGTAAGCAATGTTTTGTTTCATTCAAGAAACATATCCCCCACATGAATCTACTTGAACATACTGTCACATTGCAACAAATTCAAATGTATGTCGACAGAACACGAAAATGTGTCCATTTGCTAGTGTCATATTTTGATTCCACCAGGATAAAGACAGCACAGTAAGTATACACATAAATTAGTGGATGAGTGTCGATATAGACTGCCAAGTGTGTGAGATAGTCTTGAAACTCTGACTACTCGTTCCGATGTCAACCGACATCGAAACAGGCTATGCAAGGCCGTTATTTGGGTAGTAAGACATAACACTTAAACAAAAACATGTGCTATGTCTTACATTGTAGGACTAGCACTCCTTGTGTTCATTTATAATACCGATAAGGTGATTTCATGTTGTCAGAAATATCGTCGTACTTTATTGATAAAACGTCAGACTCCTGTGCTTGCTACGTACATATAGAGATACACAACTACTTCACTAAAGGAATGTTTAGGATCAATTTGATATGCTTTCCAATAATATACCTGTCGGTGCACTGTCTAAAATCCTAAGATCGTATGCACCAGCACATCGGTAGTTGGCAGCTGTGCCGTTATCCCAGACAACCACCACTTCCTCTGGAGACTCAAAATTTCTGACAGTTCCAACATGTCCTTCTCCACCGTCTTGTTTACCCCATTTCCAGTCCGCTCCACGGATAACTCGACACCCCACCAACATATTAACCCGAAAACCACGGTTAGTACTTGGTGGGCCTGTTTCCATAGATATTAAAATTTAGAAATTTCAGAAAATAAAATCAGTTAATAATAACACACTAATGAACTAATTCAACTTCCCTCACTCTCGTCAGATCTCGTGCTTAAACTTCCGGCGAGATTAGACCAAAAACGAAAATGCAAAAACAAGTATCAGCTTTCCAAAAAGATCGAAGCATCCTCATATTCAATAAATTGTATGGTTTGGAAAGAAAGTGACGACTTGTTTTAGTTTTAGTGACAAGTAGCAGGGCGCGAAGGTCAAATAATTTATCTGAATGATAAATACTCTTTCCAATAAGTGTTCTATAACTTTAAGGTGTGATTTTGTATTTATTTTTTATTTTTTTTTATGTCCAGCCAGCAGCCATTGTGGAGCGTTTTCTAGTATTATAGAAATCCTTATATCGTTAAATATCAATGCAAGATTGCATTTCCACCGAAAGAGAAAATTGTCAAAGTACATGTATCGTAACTCTCAGCACCGGTCTTAGCAAACGCTGGTCACGAGTTCGATCATTTTGGCGGAACCACCTGGATTGATCCGCGTGGCACCTGAGAGTACGGAACTTTTGGAGATAAACTTTTAAACAAGTTTTATATGATACTGAACTTAAAATTTTCTTCCAACGCTTTAGCGCTCCTACTTACTTCTGACAGAGTGACGGGGTAAGCTTAAATTGTTTGCATATGCAACATACACATATCAAGGGAGGTGTGGCATACCTCTATGCTACTTTCATGTACTGTGTCTAAAATATATTTTGTTGTTGTAATTATGGAAATCGTGCACGATCTAAGCACACGATTGATCAAAATGGCTGCTACCATTTGTTCTAAAACTTAGCCCCAGATAGTCCAAAGTACAGTTATTAAAACTGGGAAGATTAATTTTCCCATAATAGGAAATGCAGGCATCTGAAAGTGCAATAAATAAATTATAAAGTATACAAATGGTAAAAAAATAACTAAAAAATAATTTCAAAAATCGGCTGTTTTTACAGTTTATGTATGAAGCTCAGGAGGTGAAAATGACCAAGCGGAGCTAGCAGCTTTTTGATAGACACATATCTGAAGTAAAGTCACGTTATCAGCGATAAACCAAAAGTAAAGGGAATTAAAAAATCTTTAAAACAATCAGGATAACCAGTGAAGAAAACCTGAGAAATTTTATTAATTCATTAACGGTATGCTGTGCAAAGTTGAGGATACTCCGATTAAAGTTCTGGTCATTCACAATACCTCTGTTATTTCTGCATGCGGCATATGTTCGTCTCACCGGTTCGAATGCAGGGCGCGAGGAAGTAGACTGGTGTAAACATCATTGTTTGCAAAGTTTATATAGATATTGCTGTCAAACACAAACAAGAATGGCTACTGCAACGATGAAACAACACAAAAAACGGACATTGAGAAGAATAGCTGCGAAAAATTTCTTGTCCAACATCTCACTAGATGGGACATACAGAGATACTAAATATTCTGTATTTAATTGGAAACACCATAGAATAAAAGGAGAAAGTTACCAGGAAACGACTAAATCCACTGACGAGCCACAGTCAATGAGAACCAAAGAAAACGAAGTGTTGCGGACACAGGAGTCAGATAAAGCAGCAGAGGAAAACCCCGAAAAGAGTGATAACTTTTTAAATAGGCAGCGATCTCGAACTCTTACAGAATTTGACAAATCTCAAGGGAGAAAGAGTTCTGATAAATTCGGAAGGGAGAACTCGGTTGATTCAAAGACACCCACCAAAAGATGGAGGTATGAGACAAGACCAGAATTTATCCCGTTAGCGGGTTTAAATATGTACGATCCCAGTGGACAAGAGAGGATATATTTTTTTTTTGTCTGCATTAATACTTTTCATCTTGTGCTACTTAAGACGTAAAAATTAATGAAGGGTGAATCGGCAGGTTTTCAGAATGTAATTACTGTAGTCCTACAGTGTATGACATCGACCCTGATATTTATGTTTTGGGGGTCGACGCACAAAATATAAATATCAGGGTCGAGGTCTTACATTGTAGGACTAGTAATTACTACAGTAGTTGTTTGTGGTCTCCATTCAGAAACGCCGAAATATGCTCAAAAACCGATACACCAAATATTGTTTTTATTTTTGTAATCATATCATTATATGTTTTTTAAGTGTTGTCAGATGTTGTAAAGCGCTTAGAGCTTCTAAAGATTAGGCGCTATACAAAGTCCTCATTACTACTATTATTATTATTATTATTTACACGTCTTAGGTGTACACTTCGATATTATAATTTGTAATTATTTTGGTAGTAATAATAAACAAAACAAACATTGATTTAAGTGAATTTGATATAAATTATTTACTTTTTACCAACCAATTTCTATTGCAATTCATGTAATGAAGTCACTCGGTCGTACTTGATTTGTCTCTGTTGGACAGGTATGATAAATAGTAAATTGGCCAGAACTTAAAACCTAAGAGTGAGATTATGATTGTGAGATGCAAGAATGTGTATATACATATTTTTGTTCTATGGATTATATACTTGTATATTTTAAAGTAAATAGAGACAACTGAGACACCAAATGAGGTAAAAGATGAAAATGTTGCATACAAACATCCTGCAGAAGGCAAGTTAGATCATGGTAATTTTTTTGACGCAGGAAAAGTTGTTGAATTGTAATCAAAATCAGTCTAGCATTGAATGTATTCCATGTGGCTTAAAAACATCTTCCTTTTTAAGAACGAGAAAGACCTTGAAAAGAGGTAGAATAATGGAAAAAGTTCTTTTTCAGACAACTGTGGTGTGTGTGATACATTATCTGCTGGTGTATTCCCTAAATCATAATATTTTCAGTCAAAGAATGGGGATCTGAGCATAATTTTGTTTAAATGGAAAGTTTTCCTGATCCATATATACTGTATTCAGTTGAAAAAGGAAAACATCAAGTAGAGCGTAAAATGAATAGGGTCTGCTTAGAATTGTTTTAATTTATCAAAATCTATATTCTTGAAAGTTCAAGTAAATATATAATGTCTTCAAGTAAATATATAATGTTGGCCAGTACTTTTGGTATTTCATTCTGCGTATATTTTATGATTTGTCTTTTATCCTAGCTGACCAATCAAGTATGACCGAGTGACTTCATTGCATGAATTGTGATATAAATAGATAAAATGTAAACAATTCATATAAAATACACTTTAATAAACTTTATTTTGCTTCTTTACCATTTTTCAAACACATTAAAATCATAATACATTTGTCTTCATGAGTATTATTATAAAAGATATGTGTATTTCAGTTTTTGAGTATATTTCATTGTTTTTAGTAACTCATCACCATTGTATAGTAGGACTGCCTCACTGGACATAGTAAATCACTCGATCTTTAACTGTATATGTATCTGACAGAAATTATGGTCAGTATATCTGATATCCATGCAGGCCCGGCACGTGGTGTTTTTCTTGTGTGTGCGATGGATATTTGGTACCTTTCCAAATTTTTTTCTTCGAATAAATTGCGAATAAAACGAACAGGAAATGAAAAGGCACCTGTATGCATCGCGCATTTTGCACACGCAACTAGCTGGGTCTGTATCCATGGATATATTGTGTATGAAGAGAAGACCTTCAAAAATATGATCAGAAAATTATATATTCTTTAGTCCTCAACTTTGACACTAAGCACTTATTCACATTGTGATAAATATTCACTTTTCATAGTAATATTTCTTATTTTATTAGAAACGTTAGTTATTTTAGCAAAGCATGCATATAAAGTATCAGTGATATATTCCTTTATACTCTTCTTGGTTTGCTTTGAACCAGATGACCCCATGTCATTTGTTTTGTTGTACTTTGACACTGTTGTACATGTGCTCCAGTACAAAAATATATCGCACATCAACATGATTAGAGCATAGAAAACATAGGTTTATAGGAAAACTCATATAAAAAACCTTACTGTAATCAGGTAATGAAATATTAGCTTTAACAAGTGTTGGTTTTATTTTAAGTCTTTGAAAAAAAAATTTGAAAGCATTTTATGTTTCAATGCAAACTTCATAAAGTTATCCAGTGACTGTAATTTCAACTGTCTTAAATCAGTAGGTGAAACAAGAGAGAAATGAGAAAACACCTAAGGTATTCAAAACACTAGCAATACTGAAAATGAAAGAAAAAAAAAATAATAGAAAAATACTAGTATATGAAAACTGAATTTAAAACTTATTAAAATCAATCCTTCATTCAAGTACAACTGTTGTTGAAAAATTTAGATCTTCCTGAAATCACATTTCATTTTTATCCATTCATTTTTAATCCCAAAGAACATTAAGTTTGTAAAATACAATAACTATTGATTAAAGGACAATTATTAATGAATTATCAATTAATATAAACAAATTACAGCAGATTATTTGTGTCAATCAGGTCTCATGGTACACACAAATGCTTCTCAGGTAAATAATCCCCAAACTTAAAAATTAGAGTCCAGCTTTCTCAAAACCACTGATAACTAGGTCCCATCTTTTTACTTGTTTTGTGCACTGCAGTTGTCCATTCATCATGAATTGGTTAATTGAACTGATTAGGTAACAAGGTTCACTAATACAGTGCGTAGATCATCACCAAAAATATCTTCCTTTTCCATGATGGCCTCTATGACCAGTTTAGCATCCCATTCAAATCTAGTGGTTGAAGTTGGTCATGAGGCAGGCAAAAAGAAAGGAGTGATTCCATGGTCTTTTAATTTAGTTAACATCTTCACACTTTGGTGGCATCAGTTCTGTTGATGTTGAGCACTCAGATGAAAACAAGATGAAAGTGATTGATCTAGACAGATTCGTTTGTGCTAATAGCGATTGTAGGATTTTTTTAATGTTGTTGGCTGCACTGGCTTACAATGTTGTTATTCACCTGGATAAAAATACATTGTAAGTATTGAACTTTCCAGGTCTTTGCTTTGTGCTCATACATTTGGTAGTTTTGTTTTAAGTGATCATCATTTGCATTGCCATAGTTTTATTCTTTTGTATTTATTTTGGATATTTGTAAGGTTAAACCATGAATTAAATACATGTTGATATGCAAACTTTTATAGGCAAAACCATACATTTAAGTGCCTACGAAAATGTCTTCTTTTTTTACAAATCAACAAAAATTTAAACCCACAAAAATAAATGATGCTATATTATTATTAGTATCTCCACTTCCCACAGAGATCCCCAGACTCAGTTGAATCTGTGCTGGGGATGATCAAGACTTGTCAGGGCACTACATTCTACCTCAATGCTTCCAAAGGAAAAGGAAGGATCAAAAATGCCTTTCTTCCTATGATGGCTCCATTGATATTTGGCATCTACGATTTCATGGTGGAATGTCACTACCATAAAGAGCTTATCATTCCCTTATTGATTGAGGCCTTCTGTTATGAAATAAAATCCCATGAGGCTTGAGCTATTGCTTCCTTGGCCTCCTGCATTCTTTGGAGGACATCATGAAGGCAGCATTTTGGCAATTAATTCTACCTTCTCCTCCTTTGGACTCCATACTTTAGCACTACAAAGGGCAGGCTTTTTTCTCTGGGACACATAAATGCTGCACAACATGTGGCCCAGAGAAACGCCAACATACAGTAAGTGGGAGTCTCCCCCAAGGGTGATTCCATTGTTTTTTCCCTGTTTTTGATAGTTTTTTTTTTAAACACATCAACCAGCCCACCAAACTACATATTTTTTTCCATGTTTGAATTTTACGAAAGAAAAAGTGGAAAGACTTGACACTAAAGTTATATCGTGTCGTAAAACAGTTCTTAGGAGCTCATTGTAGGCTAGGCTTTGAATTTTGAAATACTGGCTTTTTATAGACTTGAATGCCATGCTGTAATGAGCGATATTTCGTATTTTTCCACTGTATTAAGATAGTACCATAAAAGAACTGTAGCAGATGCATCAGTTGAAAGGGTTCCAGGTCCTGCTTGTGAAACTTCATTGAATGATCCCTTGTCTTAAGTCTGTTAATATTTTTCACCATTACGTAAAAAGGAGGTAAAAGTTGCAGTCTCATAGTTTTCTTTTGTAGATAAGTCTCACTGTATATCATATTTGAAACTGTAAAAAGGGAGAAATATTGTTTAATGTTTTACAGAGTGCTAACCGTAACCATCACCAGTCAGTAACTAAAATCAGATCATGTAAATAGGGGGAAAAAAACAACAGAAGGTTCTGTTCTTGAACTGAAGAATTGGAGTGGGTGATTCTCCTCTCAGTTGGAAAAGGCAGAGAATGTTCTAAATACTGGAGGAATTTACTGATGTTGATTGTTTGAAAATGTTTTGCTTGTTTTGTATGCATTCAGTTTTATTTGCATATTGGGGGTGGGGAGATAGCAGCAGAAATTAGCGCATCCTGGAAAAATCCAGACGATGCTATTTAATTGCAGTTAAATGGGATTCATGACAATGGCTGTCTTTAATGTGGAACTGCATAATACCAAAGTGTGTTACATTAAGTTCAGGGATTGCAAAGTACTTTACTGTTGGTGCAAGGTCTGTCAACTTTTATGTTGAATTCAGGTAAAACCCATTATGTTAATACAAGTACATGGTGCTATGACTTGTATATTTTTCTCAAAACATAGATCGATTAATATATTTCACAAAGGAGAGTACTTGCCAGTGTTTATAATTCATAGCAATGGATAAAAGGGAATATTTACAGCCAACAGTTTAAAATCAAATTGCCTTCTCTGAGCAACTGAATTTCTTTTATTGATAGTCCACTGGGATGCAATTTAATTTTGAAATTTGTCAGGCCCTGAAGTTAGGTACCATTTGTCTGCAGTAACCATAATGTTCTCTTCAAATGTTTCCAGGACAGGTTCTTATTCTGGAGAGAAGAGTGGTGTGAGGCGTAAAATTGTTCAACTTCCACCTGATACTTTTGTCAGTGCTACTTCTCCAATTCTAGAAAGACCAGGTATAATTTCTGCATTAAGCTGTATATAATTTCACCCAGCTTTAAAGAGCACATACCCAGAGCTTTTGATCCTCTATGTATTAGCCTAGAGATCATAAAAGTATACTTTGAGACTGGATTTTTACTTACAGCCAATCAAAAGTGATGTTACATAAATAATGTTCTTTGTGATTGGCTAATAGAAAATATCAGGTTCAGAAAAATCATAATTGTATGAACAACAGATAAATTAGGATAAGTTTAGTCACATAACTTCATTCATTGTATTTTTCATAAATTTGTTTGATATTTTCAATATTCCACATAGTGATATACAATTCTAAATCATCTAAGTTAAACTCAAAATTTCATTCAGTATTTAAACTCATTTAACTCTTTGAACTTCTTGTGAAAAGAAACATTGTATTTTGAATCATCTGATAATCATGATATTTCATTTTTATTCAATTTTTTTTTAAAACTAATGAATCTTGCTTCAATAATTTTAATATTTTGCTTTTTAAAAGCTAACTGATTGGAGAAATTATTTAACTGGTTTTATGAAATGAGCCTTCAAATAACATCTTCTGTTTACAATAGCACAATTTAGCTTTTCTGATGATATATATAATACGAAGGCAAGACAAATTCATTGGCTATCTGCTTTGACAATAAACAATATGCTGGGCAGGCTAGGATTTATTTATCATGTCCATAACTTTTTAAATAATATACAGTATGGAGAAAACAAATTGCGAGAAATGAAAGCCTCTAAAATGTTCTGTTTAGTGCAGGTAGAAATAATATTTTTCCAGCACTGAAAAGTTCAAAACTTTAAAAAAGCAGAATGATCTCTTTACACTAAATTTTAACTGTGTTTGATTTATATTTCTGTGAATGCCTTCAGTCAGTGTGAAAAGTCATAACTGTTCCAGGCCACAGATTATGGGGATTTTACTGTGAAATAACGGGAAACAATTGATGCTGTACTTGCCAAGTTTTGTTGCAACAGGGCTATTTTACGATATGTTAGTCAGGATATTATATTAATGTGATTTATTTATGTATGGTCATAGAACACTATGCATAACTCTGTTATTATTATTAGTATCACTCAATTTTCATGTAGAGCTTCTGGATGATTTTGAAAAAGGAAGAACAAGTGACACATATTCCTGGAAACAAAGAGCTCATTATATAGAAAACTTGATATCAGTTTTTGTTTTGTTTTTTAAATATAAGGCAAGTCCAGTACATAATAGTACCAGAATTGGGGGTCCTAGGACAGGGACTGTCACTCACGTCTGAGAGCTTTTGTCATAGAAATTAGTACCATACTGTTGTATGTCAATAGATCTATACCTATTGAATTTGAGATATTGGTAGCACATTGGGAAAGTTAAATTAAGGTTTATTCCTGAAAAAGTCGAGAAATTTGGAAGCCAAAACTCTGGCTACCATGAATTTTGCTCTTCTGTTGTACTTCAAAAGATTGTACTTACAGTCGCAGTGTCACATGTTGTACTTACAGTCGCAGTGTCACAGGTTGTACTTACAGTCGCAGTGTCACAGGTTCAAGTATCAATTTCTGTATATACACCTACATGAAATTTTTTAAACCATATGTCTGCAACCTGAGTTTTTTTTCTACTGAAAACATTTCCTGTGCAGAGGCTAGAGGTGTGACATGTCTGTATATTTTCACATCACATAAACACAACAAAGCAAGATAATAACTTTGGAATAAAGTGAAGACAAATTATATCAGTGAAAATCAAATGCCTGTTTTCTAGGAGAAGGAGATGACCACAGATCAAGATCACAGTCTGGAGAGTCAAGTGACTCTCGAGATCAAGATGTCCGTTTCATTTCTCCAGATCGCCAGAAACGGATCAGGAATGAAAGGTAATATCGATGCAGACACATGTATAAGCAGTGATATATATTTGTACAAGTATTAATTATAGTTGGATTGAAATATACTCATGAAAGAATATCTTGCTTTCATATTCTGAACAATTAAGATTTTTGCCACATATTGATGATCTGCTTAAGTAATGCTAGTAGCTTGCTTATATTTTGGATATTGTATTTGTAACAGTCTCCATGCTGTTTAGTAGAGCAACATTCATACAGTAATATCTTAATTTTTAGCTCACCTTGAGTACAGGTTTATATCATGAATACAGGTTGTACTCAGTGCCTATTAATCTATGCTTATTAATGGAGTCATCTTGTATCAGCTTGTTATGACACTTTGGAGGTCATACTAATGAAGTAACAGCTTCTTACCACTCTACACAAGTTTGATCATGAGCAGGATGCATGCACATTTAATGAGGACATTGACTGAGCTAGTTACCACTCAGTATGCCATATTTTTGAACTGATTTTTTATCAGACTTGAAATATGGGCTTGTATCATCTAGGTTGGATGCAGGGATGATTGAAACCCATTGCATAATAATGAGGTTATCTTGCATATAAAAATGCTAGCATATCGAAATTATGTTTCTGATCCGATTTTGATCAAACTTGAAATATGTGCATATGTCATCAAGATCGTATAATTCTGATAACGATCGAGATCCATACAGACCAATGAGATGATCTTGAATCTGACTGACTTGTTACCAGTCTGGAAGTCATGTTTTTGATTTTGGTCAAACTTCGAATGTAGATTTATGTGATCAAGATCTCATAGGACTTTGTTAATGTGTGGGATTTGCCATGTTAATAGGTAATTTGCATGTGATGGGTGAGCATGACACCACGGAAGATATTATTTCTGAACCAATTTTGATCCGACTTGGTAAATAGGCCTCAGTCACAAAGAGCTTAGTATAGTTCTGAGCAAGATTCATGTACCTCAGTGATGTGAGTCTGCATCTGATTGGCTGAACTTAACAACACTTGGCAATTTAATTTCTGATCATATTTGTTATCAAACATGGTACATAGGCTTATATCATCAAGATAACATGTCTTTTATTATGAGCAAAATTTACACATATTAATGAGCTGGTCTTAATTGATTGACTTCATGCCACTTGAGAGCATATATATTTGACCTGATTTTAATTACATTTGGTAAATAGGTTAATATCATGAATATGTTCAGTGTTTTAATCCAGTTCACGTGATTTTGCAGAATTAACCAGTATGCATACATATGTAATTGCACCTAGAGTGGTACTGATATTGCTACTACATGGCCAGGACATACCAGAAACTTGCTGTTCTTAGTAGTTAATAGAAAAAGGTTAATAAGTGACTATATTCATATGTATATTTATGTTTTATTGACTAATATTCAGTCATTAACACTGTGGAGTTATGCTATTGACCGGTTGTAACCAATAAAATTTCCCAAGGGAGACAATTTGAATGTACTTGATTAAATTGTCACTGTGTCCAGTACTGGAGGATCGAAAGATCAGAATGATTTCACAGACAAAACAATAAAAGCTTTTTCATTAGACATTAGTCACACCACATTATGCGATACTTCAAGACAAGTGTTCAGTGTGGAATAAGGCATAACAGAATTTTTACAACTCTTAGGAAGTGCTTGAATTCTTCTTAAACAAACAAGCCACAGCTTGACTTGTAGGAAAAGATACAAAATGGATGCTTCAGGCACTGATGCTATACCCCTTCATCTCTTGATATTAAAAATACAGTAAATTTGGAAGTATTTTTTATTTTTATTTTGATGCAGTATGTTTTACTACCAAAGTCATACTGCAATGCATACAGAAGATGGTAATAAGTTATGATAACAGATTTGAGCACAATATAATGGGTTCACATAAAAATGAGTACACTGTATTTATCATGTTGATACCTGTGAATGTATGCCATGGTATCAGCAAGGATACACAGCTCTACTATTTACAGACTTAGAGTGGAGATTGTGAATTCTACCCCACCATGCATGTTTTTCATGTTTGTTTTTTTTTAAAACAGAATACTGTGAATTCACTATTTTTCCTTGAGTCACAATTTTGTTGGATCTTAATTTGTTATGAGCCATGAAATTAGACACCCAGTGTCCATGGGAACTGTTTTTCTTCTATTTAAACAATATTGCTGCTTTTTCCAGTTCACATAAATAAGTACAGATGAAAGTGCTTGCTTTTTGCAAACGACAAACATTGAAAATATACAAATTCGTCAGTACTTGCTCACATTTTTAGTCACCATTGATATAAAATATTCCCTCATACAGTTTGACTTTATGAAATTTCTTGTACTGGCCATTTAAAAGGAGAAGTTAACTAATAAGGCAGCAAATGTGTTTGTCACTTATTTTG
>JAECUM010001511.1:0-21968 GCA_016617855.1 Megalonaias nervosa
ATATATATCAGGGGTGGCCAGACCTGTAGTAACTGAGAGCCATTTTTAAAATAAAAAAAATTGTTGAGAGCCGCATTGAAGCACTATGGGTCACGACCCCACTCGCAATGAAAAATTCCTTTTGTGATTTAATTTAAAAAATTACTTGTTATCGAATTTAATAATTTAAACATTTCAATTGTTTTAACCCATACCGTATGTTGAAGAAATATATGCGTTACAGTTACACAATTGAAGAAATATATGCGTTACAGTTACACAATTGAAGAAATATATGCGTTACAGTTACACAATTAACAAATATTTAAATATGTAAAATTTATGAATAGAAACACACTGCATATATACTCATAATTATAGTGAACATTAATTGTTATGATTCTGCTGAGAAGCCTTTGAACTAGCAAGTTTCTTTAAATCTGGTTGGTAGCTAGTAGTTGTGGTGCGAAGAAGTTCTGTCAGATGCTGGTTACTAGTTACTGCTCGATGCTTTGATTTTATGAACTTCATTGGGGAGTACAAAGATTCACAGCAGTAGGTTGTACCGAAAATGGATATAAGTCGGCAACTAGCTTTCTTAAGTTGAGGATATTTTACTTCTGGCACGAGCTTCCAGAAATCCATCACAGATTGTGACTTGTGTATCATCGCCAAACCCTGATCTTCCTGTAACTCTAACAGCTCCATTTCAGCAGCAGAAGGTTCCATAACAATGTTCATGGGAAGCTGGAAACCATCTTTGATTACGTCTATCATGAATGGATTTATGAGAAAAGCGGAACAGGATTTTAGTTGGTGCAAGTCATTAAACCTGGCTTGGAAATCTTCCAGTAATCCCTGTAACCTATCTCTATATGCCCCAAGCTTTCTAAGTTGAATTCCACCATCAGAGTATGAGCTAACTCTATTCTGAAGACGAGGAAAGTGCTTAAACTCCCTTGACAGGATATCTCTTTGAAGAATCTGTATTTTGTTCTGAAAGCTAAAAACAGTCTGTATAAGATCCGAAATAAGCTTATCCTTTCCTTGCAACGACAGGTTCAGATTTTGTAGATGCTGCATAATGTCAGTTAGAAACATCAAATCTTCCATCCAATCTTCCTCTGCCAGCTGTGGATAAGACTTGTCTTTTTCTGAAAGGAAAGCAGTAATGGGTTCAAGCAAGTCTACAAATCTGTTTAAAACATTGCTGGTAGACAACCACCTAACAACACAGTGGAATGAAAGGTCATCTGGTTTGTCTTCGAGATCTAGCTCACCAATGAAGTTTATGAATTGCCGATGATTTTTTGCACTTGAACGAATGAAATTCACAATTTGTAGAACCGTTGTCATTACACTTTCGAATTTAAAATATTTGGCTGCAAGATTTTCTCTGTGAATGATGCAGTGTACAGGAAGAATATCCGGATATTTTGTATCATTCGTTAAAAGCCCCATCAGACCTACATTTTTACCAAGCATTGACGGTGCTCCATCTGTTGCCACACTTACAAGTTTATTTAGTGGTACACCAGCATCCATCAGTGTTTTATCAAGGACATTCTTGACATCGATACCGCGAGTGGTATCTTTCAGTGCCACTAAGTTTAATAGCTCTTCTTTTACAGCCACGTCTAATGAAACATAACGAACGAACACCGCCAATTGTGGCGTATCTTGAATATCTGTTGATTCATCAAGAGCCAAACTGAATGCTACACAGTTCTTTAAATCGTTCGTCATTTTTCCTTCAATATCAGCGTTAATGTCTGAAATACGTCTCTCAGTGGTGTGGCGTGACATTGGAATTTGTGTTATCAGTCGCCGAAGTCTGGAATTGTTTGGATCTAATATTGAAATTACTTCCTCGATATTCTTCTTAATAAAGTCCCCATCAGAATAAGGTCGTTTAGCACGAGCAATATTCCAAGCGATGGCATAACTTGCATCAGTTGAAGTGACACCTTCTTTGCTGAAAGCAGAAAGTAGTGTCTGCTGCTGACACATTCCAGACTTTAACTCAGCAAGCTTGCTTTTTCTTAATTCAGATTGCAGTGGATACCGCGATGCAAACTCTTCATGACTTTTTTCATAGTGTCGCTTCAAATTGCTAGCTTTGTAATTTGCTAGCGGTGTTTGGCAGATGAGGCAAATTGGCCTACCGTCTTTATTGATAAATGCAAAGTACTCTTCCCATTCTGGTAGAAAACTTCTATTTTCTTCTTTATATTTTCGTTTCCTGCAACTTGTTGCCATATTTGATTTAAACTTTTAAATAATAAGTTACTAACTTTAGTAGGACTAACAGTAATGGTCAATACTTTGAAATGAGAATTTTACCGGAACCGGAACCAGAAATTTAACAGTTCACATCACCAACCAATCAGAAACCAATCGCTCCCTTCAACTTTTAAAATTTAAATCAATCCCAAATTATTTTCAACCCTTTGTTTCAGTCAAGATTTTTTTTTTAAACTTTCGTTTATTTTTGATATTATATATTTCAAACGAAAAGTTTTAATTTCATAAATTGTTCGCGAGCCGCAATGTGAACACAGAAGAGCCGCATGCGGCTCGCGAGCCGCGGTTTGGCCACCGTTTATATATATATATATATATATATATATATATATATATATATATATATATAGAGAGAGAGAGAGAGAGAGAGAGAGAGAGAGAGAGAGAGAGAGAGATTACTCAGAATCAGTAACAGGACGCAATGAAATTGTAATCATCACGTGACGAGACTACATAGCCTGAGAATTTCATACCATTGGGATCACAAAGTATGTGTTGAATGGAGATGTATAGATGTTACTGTTAAAAGAGCGTTTACTATACTAAATTCAAAGGTAAATATGAGTTTTTCTCAATTATAACGCGTTTCTTGTTACTGTGATATGAAATCAGTATGATCACATTTGTCAAGTCTTATTGTATTTTCTCCATACAATCGTAAACTGGGGCCGAAACCAATCGGAAATGTAAACAGGGGCCGAAACCATAACATCTGTGCTGATCATCACCTAGCTCAGCGAAGTATCTGTCTTTGTAAACAGGTTGTTGTTACTGTTTTGGGGTTGAACTAAATTTCTTAGTGCAAGATAGGCAATATATGTCGGTCGGTATAATTGGTGAAGAAAGAACCCGGGAAAAGCCCGGTAAGAACCACCGATACACGGGAAGCTACTGGAAAGCTTTCTCATATACCCACATTGGCCGAGCCCGAAACTCAAACCCACGGGGACGGAGGTGGGCACTTTAGACTACTCGGTTACGCAGAGCCTCACCGTGAAAACGTGAGCCTACACTGTATAAAATACGTTTGATTTCTTGTTTCTGAAAATCGAAAGAAGCACCAGATAAATTATCCCACAATTTAGAAGGAATGTTTGGCTTTGATATTGGCATTGGAATACATTGAAATGTATGTTAGTTCTGCCCATTCTCCGAATACTGTATTCAGTAATCATAACAGCCTTACGCTCATAAACACAATGAAAAACGAAAACCAGAGATTTCTGAGATAGAGTTTGTTGTTGCAGGAATACGACATTGGCACTAGGCACATCAAAGGAGAAAATAATCTGATCGCAGATGCACTTTCACGTGTACAAAAGTACCATATTGCTCTATGTATATTTTGTGTTATTCATAAGACATATTCCTACGTAGTTTTAATTAGTATTATATTGTATGTATATTTGACTAATATGTAAAATAAAGCTTTATTGAATAAATCTTTCTTTTTCTTTACGAAGGGGGTTATCATGTATCTTTAATTTGTATTGTGTGATTGACCTTTGTTCCTAATTGAGGATAGCAGTTTGGCCTTCCTGACTCTTTTCATGCGCATTTTCTCATGCTTGTAAATTATAAATAAATTGTTAATTTATATCTGAGCTTATCGTCTAGCCTTATTTACAAACTTAAAATGTTCTGGAAATGAACTTGTGACCCATATCCTGTTCATTTTATTGTGTCACAGTTTTTTTTATTAGTTTGAGCTAAACAAAATTATTATTTCCTGTTTTAATATCAGTCTGTGGAATCAATATCAGTTGTGTTCAGATATAATTTAAAAGGAATAACTTGTCTAAATTATTCACTGGAATTACAAAGTGCTCATTGACTTTTTTAACAAAAGCACTGATTTGGGATTATTGAGGACTCATTCGAAGACATTCTGGATTGTATCATTGTGGTACATCAAGACTATTGGTACATTAATTCATTCAAGACTATTGATACATTAGCACATTCTAGACTATTGGAATTCAATCGGAATATTCTATTCTTTTGGACTTGTGATAGAAAATTTAGAGTTACTTGTGGTTTAATTCACAGTATTGTAATTCCTTTCAAATTTCCACTTTGTATTCTAGAGAAATAAATTGTTGGTTAAATTTGACAAAACGTGCTACTTTTTACTTCGTTCTGTTACATAATTTACGAACATAAAGTTGTAACAGCAATCACATGTTGATATAATAAACATAATAAACCAAAGTCTCTTGATCTGGCCAGTGGTGGAAAATAATGTCCAGCGGCCTTGGACAAGTGTGACCTGTTGCTGGGCAATTAACGTTTCGTGTAAGTTGCAAAGGCAATATATATATATATATATATATATATATATATATATATATATATATATATATATATATATATATATATATATATATATATATATATATATATATATATATATATATATATATATATATATATTTCTTGCAGTGTAATGAAACCGTAGATTACAGGTAAGTAAACCATTCAGGATTTTTTCCAGCCCCGAAACTTCATAGTTATTATGTGCTTAAGCTAAAAAATTAAGCCTGTCCTAAAACTCCAAAACGAAAAATTGAAACGTATAGAATTGAGACGTCATTAAAATGTGCTGTTGTATGTAAAATCGGTAGAAGAAAGATCCGTTTGAAATGATCCAAACAAAAGTAGGATATTCCCGTCTATAAATCTTACACACGTGCCTTTTTCTCCAAGAGCTGTTTGACTTTCACCTGTGCACTAGGAATTTATTTTATAACATCTGAACAAGGCAACTAAACATTGAGGGTTTTAAATTAATTTTTTGTTTCATTATTGTTACATATCAATAATTGACTGTTGACCAATATGAAATGTTAGTGTCATAATGACGTTTTTGTTTGAAGGCAAAGTTTTTTGTAAGAATGTTTTCGTCATATATGAGAATATTTGATTGCAGTATTCATTGGCATGATGATCTAATGTATTTCTGTTAGCATTGGAACTCTAAATAATTTCTTTACCATGAAGGTTAAAGGCATGTTCAGGTGGATTCAAGAAGATAAATAACAGTGCGTACTTGCCTTTCTAATCATATCTGTTACAGCCTGCAAGTTATGTTTTATAGAAGAAGCAATTTTGGACTGAAATTGAATGTCTTTCTAGCAAGATTCCAAATGGGGAAATTCAGAGTCACAAGAACATGAGGATGATGTCTACCGGTATAAGCCACCTGCAAAAAGGCGTGGTAAGGAAGAAAGCCAAAAGAAGTTCCAGTGTGATGATGTGGAGCGGGCTCGGCGTTTTCTCATCATGGGAGACGAGGAAGAAACCTACAAAGCTTCAGGAGATAAAGAGCAGCCAAAAAGAGAAAACGCAAAGAGCTTTGATCTGTATGTGCAGGTCTGTCCTACAGGGCTATTGTATAAGTACCAGTAACTAATACCAGGGGACATGCTTTAGCAATGTGCTTGGTCTTTAATTTTGAAAAGATTTTTTTTTTTTTTTTTTTAAAATAAATAAACCCCACAGATCACCAGACCTATGTATCGTAGTACAGTGAGTGATTCCTCGTTATAATGCTGATCATTGGCAATTAGACAAATTACATGTAATATGAGTTAGGCAACTCTTATACTGGAAGATGTTCCAGCATGATATACAGATACAAATATGGTCTTATTTGATGATTTAAACTCACATTATGTACCTTCTTTTTTCCCCATGATCTAAAATTGATAAAACAAATTAAACTGAATGGGATTCGTGACCTACCTTTCTTATTAGAGCGCAGCGTTATACTGAGTTACGTTACAGTGAGGTAACATAAAATATGATGAAGCTACTGAATCAGACAAAGAACCACAGAAGTACAAAAGGAACATATTACGTGTATTATTGCACCACATGACCAGGAGTCACATCTCAATAGGCTTAAGATGTGGAAACTATTTTTATGGCAAATATTCATATAACCTTATTAGAACTTTTCTGCAAAGAAGACACATTACCACATTTGCCTTGTCACAGAATCCGGTGTAAACTCCCCTTCTAACTCCATATGATCCCAACACAGAACAATCCAACCTTTCTAGTCCTTAATTTCTAGGGGATTGGCAAAATTTACTACTCCATACTGTGTCAAAGAATTTTATTTGTTTACGTTATTCAGAAAGAACGTTCTTACATGACAATCTCCATTACATGCACTGCTACACAAAATCTTGGGGCACCTGCTCATTTTCAAACGATGCAGAGAGCAAGTTTATCATTTATGCAAATGTTTTATCAAGCAGATTGAAAATTATAAGTAGAGTGATACAAGGCTGTGTAGGTAACCATTAAAGTTATACATGGCTGTGTGGGCAACCATTAAAGTTATACATGGCTGTGTGGGTAACCATTAAAGTTATACATGGCTGTGTGGGCAACCATTAAATTTATACATGGCTGTGTGGGTAACCATTAAAGTTATACATGGCTGTGTGGGCAAACATTAAAGTTATACATGGCTGTGTGGGCAACCGTTAAAGTTTTACAGAATAATGTGTGTCACAGGGACACTGTTAGATCGTATAATCAAAACGTTTCATAATTACAGCATATATGTAGGCTAAAATATTCTCTTTCCTGTAACCAAGCAAATCGTCCTAAAATTATTGCTGACTCCTTTATTTTTCTTGTATTATATTTTTAACGAATGTTAATTCAGGAAATGTTCACGTCTGGTATTTTCTGAATTTTTGTGTCATTGTGATATCTATCTTTAACCACTTGGACTACATGTTAGTTCCTCAGTTGACAATAGGAACATGAATTCATATATTGAACGAAATTTGTTTTAAAATATTTAACCTATTGACCCAATTATTTTCAAACCTGTTACAGGAAACGTGGAATTTGTTTACTTGGCCCAATCAGTTTTTTAGGGTATATAGAAACGTAAAGTAACAGCTGCCTTACTGAATTCGTAACTATAATTCACCATTTGAAGGAACTGTTCTATTTAAACCAACGATAAAGACACCAGAGAATGGAATTTTGCTTAGAATATTCAGAATTGTTTCCTTTCATTTACATTTCCTTTTCAGGTTGATTTCTGATGGGAAAGGAAAAGAGCTTGTGGAATTGATACGAGAAATAAATATGGAAGGGAGAGCTGCAAAGCAAGGACCAACGATATTTGGCTTGGCCATATGTGCAAGATCAAATGATCAGGAAACCAAGAAAGCAGCCTATGATTGCCTGAATGAAGTCTGCAGAATTCCCACCCATCTTTTCATGTTCGTCAAGTATGCTGAAAGTGAGAGCAATGGGACCGGTTGGGGAAGAGCACACAGAAGAGCCATCAACAAGCGGTATGAAGAACTTGCAGAAGTGGACCCAATGCTATTGTCTTTGAGCATCACAAAATTTAATAAACGTGAAGATTGGTCACACAGAGGCTTGTTTCGTCTGTCACACATCAAACTGAAAAATGATTGCTTGAAAGTCATCATCAGGTTTGTTATCGAAGGACTTAAGGAGGCAAAGAAGTTACAAGATGAGCTTGGGAATGATGCAGATCTGCAAAATATCGTTGAATTCTTGGAGGCAACAGACAAAGCAAGAAAATGTACAGATGAGAGAATGATGATACAACTAAATGAGGAGCACAGTCTTGTCCGTGAGCATGTTCCAACCCCTCTCTTAATTCTAAAGAAGTTTGGGAAGCCCTTTTAAAGAAGATGCCGATAACTGCAATGGTTCATAACATTGGAAAGATGACTCTATGGGTCTTCTTGATATCGGCTCTAAGTGCAAGAAAACAATTACAGAAAAGCTGAAGGAGGAAAAAACATCGAAATTGATAAAAACCAGAGTCCACCCCTTCAATGTTCTTGTGGCTTTGAACCTGTACAAAATAGGACATGGTGAAAAGGGACACCTGAAGTGGAAACCTAATGAAAAGGTGATGGCTGCGTTGGACAGTGCTTATTACTTGTTCATTAAAGCTGTTGAACCGACTGGAAAGCGATATATGCTAGCTATATATGTTAGTGACTCCATGAACAAGCCATGTATGGGAGCGGAGAGCCTCACTTGCCGCGATGCTGCAACAGCCATGACAATGGTTACCCTTCGAACTGAAAAAGATTGTGAGGTTTTTGCCTTCTCACACGAATTTCGTCATGTTCATTTTACAAAGGAAGATAACCATAATGAGGTCATTGAGAAACTCAAGATACCTTCTGGTGTTAATTATTGTGCTCTTCCCATGCTATATGCAATGGAAAAGAAAAGGAATTTTGATGCTTTCATTGTGTACACACACAATGAGACACGCTGTGGGAAGGTCCATCTCTACAAGGCCATTGATGACTACAGAATGAAGAGAAAAATCAAGAATGCCAAATTGATTGTGGTTGGCATGGCTTCAAACGGATTCGCCATTGCTAATCCGGACGACGGCAACATGTTGGATATCGCTGGATTTGATTCAGGGGCCATTGAAATCATGCACAATTTTATTACTATGGGCTAAATTGAAAATCATTAGATATAATCCTCTGCATTCATACCATAAGACAGCGATGCACACATCTAATGGGTATATGGATTTATAGGTTGTTCCTTACGCTGAAGCAATATACTTGTACATATCTGTGTATTAAAGTTTAATATCTATGTATTATTTTATATTCCTGTACATATAAAGTTTTGCACATACCTGTTAAATCTATGCTTTTGTATATTATCTATATCATGTGTTCTCATTGACTATTTTTATTTTACAAATATCCTACCAATATACAGTAGACTATTGATGTAGAAATTGTCTGCTGTACTAAAACAGAGCAAGACTTAAGAGCATGGTTGACTATCCTTACAATAATACAAAATCAATTAAGAATTTGGAGAATATTTTATAATCTTTTTATCAATGCAAGAAACATCTATTGACTATATTAGATTAGGGGAAACATTTGTGAGTGTAAGCACACTCAAG
Source organism: Megalonaias nervosa (assembly GCA_016617855.1). Lineage (NCBI taxonomy): Eukaryota > Metazoa > Mollusca > Bivalvia > Unionida > Unionidae > Megalonaias > Megalonaias nervosa. The sequence goes on from JAECUM010001511.1 coordinate 9,242, forward strand.
TGAAATTATGTAAATTTTCTATAACATAGATCGTACTTTGTTATGTACCATAATGCTACTGGCCTAAACGACTAGATCCTTCACAAAGGTCAAAGTTTTGAGTGAAAGCCTTCTAAAAACGAATGAAAAATAAAAATAATCGAATAGGGTCTGATAATAAAATAGTAATTAGCTAGATATTATGCCTTTGATCCCATCTCTGAGGAAAATAACTTAAGGGTGACATGTATTATCAAAATAATTGCACAAGACAGTTGGATTTTATAGAATTAAGCTACCTGTAATGACCTTCCAGCGTTGATAATTACACGAATAATGACCATAAATTATTGCCTCGAGGTAACCTCCTCCGTAGTTTGACTTATTTGTAGTGAGGACATGAGAATGTGGTTAAAGAAAAATCAGCTGTGTTTGCCGTGAAAAATTGAGTCTTTCTGTAAATTCTTTAAGAAAGAATATATCAACTACTGTGGGACAAAAAATGGATCAGAAAAAAAAAACAACAGTTGTTTGAAAGGAAATATGATTGCCTCAATTATACATAAAGAATACAGAGAGATCATTGGCTTTGTTACTGGCAATATATTATACGGGTCCGGGTGTGGACGCCTTCTCCCTTTATTGCATGTTATACAAAATAATTATATCCATACTAATAAACTATAAATTCTCAAGATGTTTGGTTTGTTTGTTTTTTTAGTTTAAAACCATTTTGCAGCGTATGACAGGCTATAAATGGCTATACTTAATGGAGGAAGAATCCTGGAAAACCCCGAGAAGAAACACCGTCCTAAGGAAAGCTACTGAAAGCTTTTCTCAGAGACCATCGTTGGCTGAATGCCCCTCCCATTAAATTAGTACAAACGCTGTTTTATGTTAGAGTAGATGAAGCTCTTATATTAATAGAAAACCCTATTTAATATGGTATTTGTGTACTTATGTCAATATAAAACCCTATTTAATGTGGTATTTGTGTACTTATGTCAATATAAAACCCTATTTAATGTGGTATTTGAGTACTTATGTCAATATAAAACCCTATTTAATGTGGTATTTGTGTACTTATATCAGTATAAAACCCTATTTAATGTGGAATTTGTGTACTTAATGCCAATATAAAACCCTATTTAATATGGTATTTGTGTACTTTCCGTGATGGTGTTTAAAGCAAACACTGTTTACACCAAAAGTAAAAAGGTTATTATTATTATCATTATTATTATTATTATTATTATTATTATTATTATTATTATTATTATCATTATTATTATTTTAAAACATTTAAAAGGACTCGTCAGGCGATCTATATCTGAATACAAATGCTAACTTCATCTGTCTACCCCAAGTAGCTTTTAATCAGTTGTGATGAGAATGTTTTATTTCGAACATAGTTTTTTTCCCTCCAAAATTTTAAAAGAAAGTGCTTAAAAAATAAAACACTGATGTAATGCTCTGAAAATCTAATCCACTTATGATCAATGTATAGAATGTCCTCCACTTATGATCGTGATATAGAATGTCATCCACTTGTGATCATACTATAGCATGTCATCCTCTTATGACCGTCTTATAGCACGTCATTCACGTATACCGATGATTTAGAATGTCTTACGCTTGTCCCAATGAAATAGCATGTCATCTACTTATGACCATGATATAAAATGTCATCCACGTATGCCGATTATATAGAATAGTCACCAATTTATGGCCATCATATAGCATGTCATCCATTTATGACCATCATATACCATGTCTTCCACTTATACCCACGATATAGAATGTCATCCACTTGTGTCCATTATATAGCATGTCATCCACTTCTGACCATAATATAGCATGTCATCCATTTATGACCATGATATAGTATGTCATCCGCTTATGACCATGATATCGTATGTCATTCACTTATGACCATGATTTAGTATTTCATCCACTTCTGACCATAAAATTGCAGGTCATCCATTTATGACTATAATATAGCATGTCATCCACTTCTGACCATAATATTGCAGGTCATCCATTTATGATCATGATAAAGTATTATTACAACCCAGGGGTTTTTGCTTGACCGAGCAATGTCAAACCCTGACGCGATTCCGCTCGAAGTCATACGTTTCCCCTAATTCCAAAGGCCTCCATACAACTTCTGTTGTAAATTAGAAAGCCCAACGTGTCCATTCTGTAAATAATTTTATTCTAATCAATACAAGATCATAGATCTCACAACTTTCCAATTGTCTATGAACCGCACATCTGCACGGTTTCTCTTCATCAACTTTCCGTACTGTCAGCGTAAAAATATACAACTTAACACAGGGAACTATTTTTACTACGCCACCTTAAACCAGTCAAATCATGGTTTTAAGCCACATTTCGCCTGTAAAATTGCATTACATTTGCCACCATGACGTCATAAACAGTACCTGCCGACGACGCAACAGTCCCTTCTTGTTGATTCCATTGTGTAATTTACTAGTCTCCAATCATAGATACTGCACCTGGAGTCACACAACCAATGTACACCATTAGATTTTAATAGGGACTAATGAACGACAGGGACACTCATGAGGCTCTGACCTGAATTCACAGTGCCGGATTACCAAATAGGCAGAGTAGAAACCGGCCTATGGGCCCCATGCCTTTTAGGGACCCCGCGACAACGGATCAAAATAATATTGAATTGATTTGATCTTGACGTATTAGGAAATAATTTGCGAAGGGGGGGGGGGCGAGATTTCGACTGCCTAGGGGCCTCATGGCATCATGGAAACTCACTAATACTTCACTCCGTAACGTTTGCTCCTAGTAATTGGCTAATTATTTCGGGCTAAGGAATATTTCCACAGGACCGAGTTCCCATAATCAAACAAGTATTCACAAAAATCTAAGAATTTCTTAAAACGGGGCGCTATAACCAAATGTTCATACACCAGATTTATTACAGTATGTCATCCATTTATGACCATGATATAGTATGTCATCTCCTTGTGATCATTATATAGCATATCATTCACTTATGTTCTTCATATAGCAAATCAAATTGCATGGCTTTTAGTTAAAAAAAAAATTTGTGCTGTCTTTCCACGATAACTTCTTGTGTTACTGCAGCGGTGGCATAAAAAGTATGTCCAAGATTATATTTACATACCTTGTCCAGTACACATTTCACTCTTTTTATTGGTGATGATATCTACATATCTTGTTCTGTACGCATTTCACTTTGTATACCGGTGAGGATAACTTCAGACCTTGTCCAGTACACATTTCACTCCGTATGTAAGTGATAATACCTACCTACCTTGCCCTATACACAATTCACTCTGTATGTAGATGATATTACGACTCTATGGTCTTCAAATAAGTAACAGAAAAGGGCGAAATCGAACATGTTTTGTAAAATTCAACAAATAAATTATTTCCCTTTGAATCCAAAGCGAAAATGTAAAAAGAACGTACAATATTGGGAATTAAATTCCAAATAGTCCAAAAAGGTATATAACCAGTCTTAATGAATAAAGTTCTACTAATATTCATGTGGTGTTCGAATAAGACCCAACAGTGAATGCGATGATGTGCCTTTAGTAGCCTGTGACGTGGAGATGTGCCAACATTCTTTTGATGAATCACAATAATATAATCCAAGATGTTTTTGTCTGAATTAACTATAATTCCAAGTTAAAGTTTCTGTCCAAGAATATTATTGAAGAGCACTTTGTATTTCCATCGAATAATAATTTGCATAAATGATTCCACCGAAATCAAATACCGAACACAACAATAAGAATGATTCTGCTACAAGATATCATCGCAGGAATGAGTAATTTATCAAATAAACAAGATTATAAACCCCTCTACCGGGCCTGGATCACAATTAGCATTTTTTGAAAATACTATATTTATTTAGAGAATTTTCCATTCTTGGACATTTTGGTTGTTTACAAGAAAGAATCTGTTACAAACATTATAATATAAAATGTGGTAAACAGCATGTACAACAGGTTATTATATGGGAGAATGCCAATGTCCCAGATTCAGACAAAGGTAAATATGTTTACATTAACCATTATTTGAATACTTAATCTACAATCATAGAAAAATTGTTGCTATGTATTATTTGTTTGACAAAATCGAAACAACACCAGTGTCCTTAATCAGGTACACAATGAACTTGATTTCGGACAATGCCAAGTCCAAATTACAATTGTACATACCATATAGTCGTGGAGAATAAACGAACGAATACCAATTAAATATACATAACAATGATGATACCAACATAACTTGTCCAGTACACAGTCCAGTCTGTATATAGACGATACCCACTTACCTTGCCCTGTACACATTTCACTCTGGATATAAAAAAAAATATACATACATACATACCTTGCCCTGTACAGATTTCACCATTATATAGATTATGAAACCTGCCTACTTTGCCCTGTACATATTTTAGAATTAAATTTGATTACAATGTTATTTTAAATCTATGTTTAAGATTGCTTGTAAGAAATATTTACATTGGGATTATAAGACGTATGGTACGGTATCGGAATGTAAAGTCTATTGGGTGAATGGTACACATAGCAATTTTCACTCATATTAACCCAACACACTGTAGACATATGTATGCATAATCTATTTTAGGTAACAGCTGGGGATTTTTAACATTCCAACTATAACACATCTTTATCTGACGCTGAGAACACCAGAATACCGTCGTTCAGAATCAAAAGTCTGCGTTTCAACTCGATTATTTGACTTTTGGAAGAAGAGTGTGTCTTTAAGTACATTTAACCTCTGAACTTTTTTTTAAAGTGTTACCATTTACATCAGAAAAGGAAATATAAGGTCAGTGAAGCTCTTTCGTCTGTCTTTCTAGACGTAGTAGACTGCATTGAATAAGCAGTGTTGCATACGTTTTGGGGATAAGGAACTATCTTTTCAGAATGGAAAATTAACGGATAAAAGTCAAATTTCCTTCACCATCAAGTTCCGATGAGATTAAATAATACCATACAGGATTTAAATGATAGATGAATGAATTGATGTAATAAGAGTATGAGGTACATATGAAAGGTAAAGAGAGATGATGGTATATGAAAGATCGCAGAAGCAATAGTGTTGTGGATTTGTCCATCTCTGAATACATATTTTTTGTTTTATAGTACAATTTATCGTAAGTCTGAGCATGTTGATTAATGATAAAGCAAGTGTTTCAATGTGTTCAAAGTTTGTAAAACAATTTTCATGATAATACTGTTAAATAATAAAAATGCATTTCAACTTACCTAATATTAACTAAAAATTAGTATAATTGTATGCTTAATAATTGTGACCTTTTCCTGTAACTTTTTCATGCGACTTTCCTTCCCGATTCTTCTTGCAAAAATTAAATTAAATTAAATTAAATTGCGTCCAAAATATTAGAAGATTTCGTGTAATTTTACATGGAATATTTACTATCGTCAAACAACCGTATCGTATACGTAATATGCTTACTATCGTAAAAAACCGTATCGGATACGTAGCAAAACTTTCTCTTTACTTCCTTTATTCAGTTTTTTTTTCTATTCCCTCCCTGGTCCCTTTTTGATTGTTTTTCTTCCTTATGTCAAGACTGAAGGATTTCCCACAGAAACAGATTACAAGCACACAACATTATTCAATATATATATATATATATATATATATATATATATATATATATATATATATATATATATATATATATATATATATATATATACTATACTAACTATATATATATATATATATATATATAATGAAACTCTAATAACTCAGATTGCCACGATACGGTCCAAAGTTCCTTAGTATTGTGCTTGCGATCTCCTACCACAAAATAGGATTTAACGAAATTTCCCAAAACACTTTCCTTAAAATAAACTACGTCTTTTGTCATCGTTGTACCATCTTTTCTGTTTTCTTGAAGTAGATGTAAACCGCTAAGATGAAGGTAAATATTATTTATTCTAAATTATAACATCTCTATCATAAAGTCTTTTTTGTATCACTTTTGTTGAATGCATATGTTTTAATTCATTCATGCAAAATTTCAGCTTCAATTAAATCTTATTTTATACAATGCGATGTGAAAAACAGCATACTAGTTATTTCAAAACATTCTTCAGATTTCTTCAAACCAGATTAAGTCCTGCACACACTGCACTGTAGATCCCTTGATCTAAGAGAAGTAAAATGAAAGAAAATGGAAATTTCGTAACAATTTCGACCGTTCAAAATATTTTACACATGCATAAATAACGGATCTATGTCATAAAGAAGAATATAATATCAATGAGTTCGACAGAACCAAAGAGACTAAGTACGATTATAGTAAGTACGATTATAGAAAAACAATACATTTAAACTGCGTTTGAAATTTCTGAGTTTTTAAGCTTAGCTTTTCGGTCACCCTTTTCTTTAAAGAAATAAACCATTTTGACCCCCAAAATAACTGATTTTTAGCTATGAATGAAATGTTTATGTCTGATTCTTATTACAATTTATATTACAAAAATAAGATTTTTGAATGTTGGAATTGGTGTAGCTTGAAGTCATAATACTAGGCAAAACTATTGTTTGTGCGATTATTTAACATTTTAATTTAAGCAATGTTATTGATGAAAAATAGAATAGATATAAACGAATGATACATTAAACATTTTGGAATAGGGCGGTTGATTTCCCTTTCAATGTCTGGGATTTATTTTTAAACATAATGCTTTAAATTATCACGTAAATAGGAGGAACCAAAATAATGGGACAAATCTCTGTTCAGATACTCCCGAATATCGTCGGAGAGTCAACAGGTTCTTTCATTTACTGGGGGACAGGAATAAAGATTTCCCCAACGTCCTGAATGCTGTCAAAAACCTGCCTGTCGGCTATGGTCCGCCCACTGATGGTAACTCACAAAAACAGTAACTAATCTGGCCAACAAACCAGAGAAGAGTTCAAGAGTCCGCATACAAGGACATGTCATATATATATATATATATATATATATATATATATATATATATATTCATTCTTTCTACCATCAAATGTTTTAATTTGCCCTGAAAAAAACTTCCTGAGATATTAGAACACTGTCAGATTTAATATCTCTCAGTATCCGTCTGTCTGTCTGTCAAAGCAGAGACGCATTAACTATAATGGCATCAACCTACACTACATGCAAAACCAGTCAGAAAGTTGGCACCTATAGAGATCCCTTAATTATATATTTATTTACGATTTTTTTAATGATTTGTAGAAGTTTGGTAAAAGGTCTTAATAATTAAATGTTCATCTTTTAGGTTTAGGTCAAAATTCTGAATTTCTAATTTTAGAAGTTTAGATATCTGAGCACTTTTTTTTTTAAAATGTCGAACACTTACTTGCTAGATTTATGATCAACAATCCAAGGATTCAAAGATAAGAAGTACATTTCCTTCCTTTCATTTGGACCGAGGGTGTCCATTGGATATTTCCACTGTCCGATTTTTTATCCTCGTTTGGCTTTTTAACACTTTTACGATGCTTTTGTTGGGCCATAGCTCCGATTATGGTATATCAATGAATTATTAGAGATTAATAACTAGAGTGAAACAAAACGTTTACAGTCATTATTAGATGGCATTAGCTGCATCGGTAAATTTTATAAGAAAACGAAACCGGCAATTGTTTTCTTATTATATGATGCTTTTCAAGCTGGATACGTACCAAATATAAAAGAAAACTCCAACCCGGAAAAAGGTGATTGTCGTGTCCTTCTTGTTAATATTATTTTGTATCCACTCTTAAATTATATGCAGGAAACAAAAAGAAGAACAAATTGGTCAACAATAATAATCTATTTGTTAGGTATTACAGTGGAATGAGAGGAATAGTGCAGTCGATAGAAAGGTATTGCCGTGGATGCACCAAGTAATTATTGACTATTCTGACCTAATTATCGTGCATGTCTCCATACCAAACTGGGTGGATCAAGCCCCAATAACTAGTTCAATGAAAAGGTCAAAACGGACAGGTCAATGACAATATTTGCCGGGCATAACGGGGATTAATTCTCGTCGAAAGTAGGTTGTTTCTTTTCTTCTTTTAGCGTTGTAGTTCCTAGAAAAATGTTTTGTCCACGGAAGATAACATATACTTTGGACTCCGATAAGCCCATTTTATGTAATATATTCCTTGTTTTGTTTTTTAATTACGTCCACGCTCATTGGCTGGGTTATGCAAGAATTCAAGTTAAATTCGTTATATTAACAAATGTCTATCGTAACATATACAAATATATCACTGACATAACATTTTGGAGGAATATCAGACATGTAAAGAATATTTTCAAAAGTTTTTCGTTTTGAAGCATTATTGCCGTTTACTAACGATAATTGTTATTTTCAAAGTGTTGAGATTATGGGGAAAACGTTCCATTGGCTACTCTTTGAACAAGGTCAAATAGTGACTTTTTGGTTATATTGTATTTTGGACTCTGATTTTATCCATAGTTCAGAATAACCTTCGTTGATAACAATTTCTTTGATCTTGACTCAAGGACCTGGAAAGTTTTATTACCGGTAAACAAATTTCTTTTTTTTAAATTTTTTTTATTTAGACTATAGGCTCCTAACATTTTATTACACAAATACCATTTCTTTGCGTTAGACTATAGGTTCCTACAAATTTTATTACATTTACAACATTCATGTTCCAGTAATAATAAACAGCAACGATTATACATTGCATTAACCGAATTATAGGTAGCACATTTTTCACGGAAATCTCGCATTACGAAAAATTCAATGATGTAGCACATGTTTCTATATTTATTTTCGAAACGTATTTTGTTATCAGTCCACTCCGCTTCCAGTTACTGTTGCAATCAGAAAATGCGTCTTAGTAAGACATAATTATGCCGTTCTTTTAGACTTAACCCCCCCCCCATGCATTCAGTCACGTGCTTAGAGCTTACTCCGTGCGTAATGTGAGAATATTCCACAATAAGTCATTGTAACCATAACATTTCAATTCTCTCCGGCTACAATGAGAAAAAAAATGTACATCACCCAAGGCACGGGCTAAGTGAAGAATATCGTCCACACAAATCCTAATTAAAAATAGAAAGTTTATTCTGAACCAGTTAGCAATAGACGGTATATCATTGCTATAATCTTCATCTCCTGTAAGTTATTGTATGTATCAAAATAACGTGCAATAAAAGCTTGAAGTAGTAGCAACCAAGTATACACCTCAAATCAGAACACGCTTATAATCAATGGAATATTATATTCAGCTTCAGTCTTCTGTTTTTGGAGTGCTTAATCAACGGGCTGTTTTATTCAGCCTCAATTTTCTGTTTTAGAGCATTTATTCGATCCATTTGATCGCTCAAATCAGGTGGTATATTATATATGCCTCTTCTCAGATATATTCTCTACTTCGCACATAATGTCTTGTCATCTAACTGTTTTGCTTCTCAGGCAGTGCAGTGCTTATTTATTAAGTTTAAGCATTTGATGGAAGGGCAAATGGACAAAGTCAATGAATAGACTTATACTGCCGATGTTCAATAAAATTCAGATTTTTAATTCCTTCTTTTTATAGTCTTTTTTCAGCTTTTAATCATTTAAATGACCCCTTTTTCGACGTTATAGGTCAAATGTGATGCGGTAATCAATACAACTTTAAAGCCAACTAAACCCAACCCCAATTTCCCGTTCCAAAACTAAGAAACGAAGTGTTATGAGGATGTCATAACTACATGTACTGTTTGATAGCATCAGGATTGTCAGTGCGGCCACTGTTGTAAGATACCTATATAAATGAGCGAATCATTGTTTAACGTGAATTTTTGGTCGTATGTCGGCTTAATAACAAGGTAATGTATATCCTAATTCTGATGAATTAGAATATAAATACCCTGCGAATAGGTTTCACGCAGGTGGGAGACGATAAAATGTCGCTTAATTATGTTAGCCCCTAACTAATTTACTCCTCTACCAAGTGGTTTCGACGAATTTGCCAGTTTTGATCAGGAATGCACCCGGACACCGCAACATAACTTATATCAAATACCTTTGAGCTTCAACTTATTAACATATTGTGACAAAAATAATCTAAACGACAAAAACTCTTGTCTGAATTTCTTATAAATGCATGTGCATGACCTAAACAAACAAACAAAACTTGTCACAGAACTTACTTAAATCTTTTAGAATATTTTATCAAAAATGACAGCCTCGTTTTCCAAAGGTGTCACATGTATAGTGCACCCCTCCTCCGTTCCCATTGGATCTGCGCCTGACTGATGTAAACATCACGGCAACAAATATACAAGAATTACAACACTATTTTGAAATTCAGTGTGTTACTGATATTTTCTTGATTAAACACACAAGGCTTTGGTGAGTTTAAATTTATGATAAATGTCTTGAATTTATCAACTAATTCGAATGCATGTCTTGATTACATAAAACTGAACATATCTCAGCATGATTATCTCAATCATTTAGGAAGGTTTAGCGACAACAATTAGCATGACAAAAACCACGTGTCTACCGGAAGTAAAATCTAAATGATGAATTTAATAGAGGAGGTCCAAATGAATAGTATTGGGAGTCCGCACTTAATTCATTCAAGGTAAGGTTTATGGGTCTTTAACCTTGATTCCCTCAGACTGAATTGTCACGTGAGTTTCCAAAACATGTTTAATGTTTTCTTCGCGTTAAACCTCCGTTAACTTTCCTAGTCATAACTCTAAACATCAATTTAAATAAATCAATGCACATTTCAAAATGAAATAAATACAAATTCTTCTAAAACATGAAAATTTCACGGTAAGCTATAAAAAAAAGGACAAATAGAAACCCTCTGCACTCTGTTGATTGCAAAAACATGTAGAAGCGATATTTGAAGCTTGGTTATCTCAATTCTCACGGATGTTTAATTTTACGTGACATTTGCGGAAAATTATTCTATAGTATTAAGGTTAAATGGATAACCCATAATTCTAGTACTACATGGTTCATGCAGCTTTGAAAATTCCTCGAATCTGAGAGGTTGTCTTGAAAAATCCTTGAATCTTGAAAACCTTTGTTTATTTGTTTTATAATTCCGTGAAATTGTCCTAAAACTCCTTGAATTTATATGAGAAAGCAAAAATAACACATTAAAATGAAATAAGATGTTCCACTTTTAAATTTAGAATTTTTGTTATTCACATACTTTAAAAAATAATGAATAAATAAATCAATAAATACCTAAAATGGGATAAAAATGGTTGGATCAAATAATATTCGACACGATCAGTTACCAGATGGAGTAGCATCCCTTTGCTATTATTTCATTAAAGTGAAATAAGATCTTCCACTTTTAAATTTAGAATTTTTGTTATTCACATACTTTTAAAAAATAATGAATAAATAAATAAATACCTAAAATCGGATAAAAATGGGTGGATCAAATAATATTCGACACGGTTAGTTACCAGATGGAGTACCATCCCTTCGCTGTTGTGGATGGCTAATTAATTAGCTGTTTTTTTTTCTTCTTCTAATTTTGTTTCTATTTACGTAGTGGTAAAGAAGTAAATTATGCAGACAGTTACATTTCAGGAAGAAAAAAATATAATGCTTGAAAACATCCGAAAATTCCTTTAGAAGTTCTTGAGAAAATAATTTCTGGACCAGTACGAACAATGTGCTATCGTTTTATGAGGATATGATGGAAACAGGTGAGGGAAAGATGGCGGCGTAAAATAAATTGCTTTAAAGTGAATTGTAAATTGCCGCCACCCGACTCGCATCCAGATCCATGCTACTAATCGATAGTTGTGTCATACTGCTGTCAAGGATCAAGGTTTTGTATCTTAAGACATCTGGAAGCTCTTCATAGTCGTCCATTTTCTTTGGATGCACGTAGCCAAGCTTGAACTTGGATTCGTTTTGCAAAGGGTGTCATTTACTTTTCATCATGGGCATATTTTATTCCATCATATTAAACAGCCACAAACTGTAAATTTTGTCATGAAACAAAGGATATATTTAACTGGAGCTATCAGTCACTGATCAGAAGTCTTACACTTCAGATGATTCTATATAAAAATACAAGTAAACAGTTTTTAAAAAGGGGATAATAATTCTTTACAAACCTTCGTAAGGTTGTAAAAAAGTGTTTGTTTTCTCCACTCCTTTCTGGAAAAACGGGATTCCTCGCCACCAGCGCAGTAAAAATTTCCGTGATAAAACACGCGCAGTGATTATTGGGTACACATGCACTGTTTCATTTGACAATGTAATGGTGGATAACCGTAACTACTTAGGATACAATGACCATGCGTGGAATATGCTCATGTATTACGTGCAGAACATGTTCCAAATACATGAAACTCGCTATATGATCATAACATGGAACTGTTTCAATTTTTTAAAGCTTTTGTGGAAAAGTAACTGGTCTACGAACACTACAGTTACCGTAGTCATGGGCGCCCGCAGCATGGGTCAAAGGGGGTCACGTGACCCCCCAATCATACTGCAAATATATATATATATATATATATATATATATATATATATATATATATATATATATATATATAAATTCCGACAAGTTTAATCATGCCAGTGAAGCTGCAAATATGTCACAAGATTCTGTTCAAAACGCTTAATAAATATTAGCTTTAGTTTCAGACTGCTTCTTATACTAACTCCCCCGGCCGTGACTGACT